>JAYKTQ010000057.1:0-64718 GCA_036010785.1 Ammospiza maritima maritima
TATTTTGGGAAAAAATGGGAAAATGGGGGGATAAAACGGGGATTTTGGGAAAAAATGGGGGAAAAAAAGGGATTTTCGGGAACAAAATGGGGAAAATGTGGGGGATAAAACGGGGATTTGGGGAGAAAAAACGGGGAAAATGTGGGGGATAAAACGGGGATTTTGGGAAAAAATGGGGGGGATAAAAAAGGGATTTTCGGGAAAAAATTGGGAAAGTGAGGGGGGATAAAATGGGGATTTTGGGAAAAAATGGGAAAATGGGGGGATAAAACAGGGATTTTGGGAAAAAATGGGGGGGAAAAAAGGGATTTTCGGGAAAAAATGGGGAAAATGTGGGGGATAAAATGGGGATTTTGGGGGGAAAAAAAGGGGGGGCATAAAAAAGGGATTTTCGGGAAAAAAATTGGGAAAAATGTGGGGGATAAAACGGGGATTTGGGGAGAAAAAACGGGGAAAATGTGGGGGATAGAACGGGGATTTTGGGAAAAAATGGGGGGATAAAAAAGGGATTTTCGGGAAAAAATGGGGAAAATGTGGGGGATAAAATGGGGATTTTGGGAAAAATTGGGAAAATGGGGGGGATAAAACGGGGATTTTGGGAAAAAATGGGGGAAAAAAAGGGATTTTCGGGAACAAAATTGGGAAAATGTGGGGGATAAAAACAGGGATTTTGGGAAAAAAAACGGGGAAAATGTGGGGGATAAAATGGGGATTTTGGGAAAAATTGGGAAAGTGTGGGGGATTGGGGGATAAAACAGGGATTTTGGGGAGAAAATGGGGAAAATGTGGGGGATAAAAAAGGGATTTTGGGGAGAAAATGGGGAAAATGTGGGGGATAAAAAAGGGATTTTGGGGAGAAAATGGGGAAAATGTGGGGGATAAGGTTTAGGGTTACGGGGTTTTGGGGAAAAATGTGGCTTTGGGTCAAATTTGGGGTTCTGGGGTAAATCTTGCCGGGGGGTTTGGGGTAAATTGGAGGGGTTTCGGGTTCTGAAGGCGATAAATGGGATGGGGTGCTCCCAGACCTTAATTAATCTCAGTAATTAACGCGAGTCGCTAATGAGTTAACCCGGAATTCGCTCGCAGGGGTGACCACCGGCAGGACCGACGCGAGCGGCCGTACTGAGCCCCTCCCCCACCCCCCCTTGCCCCTCCCCCACCCCCCGTTTTGTATTTTTGCCCCTCCCCCCCCCCGCGGGCTCCACCCCCCCCCGCTTTTAACCCAACCCTCCCCTCCCCCCCCCCAATAAAGCGGAATTGGGGGAAGGATTCGGGGCCTCTGCTGATTGGATGGGGGCGGGAGGGGGGCGTGGCCGTGCTGCGAGGTCATTAATGGCCTAATGAGGCACTTCCGGCCGCGGGGTTCATTAGCGAGCTCATTAACAAGGTCATTAAGAGCTGAAGTCATGGAAGGGCGCCTAAATTAGGATGGGGCCCTTTAAGGGGGCAGAGTGGGCGGTGCCAGTGACGGTAGTGCGCAGAGTGGGCGTGGCATGACCATAGATGGACTGCGGGGCGTGGCTTGTGCGTATTTACGCCTGCTACGTAGATGGTTGAGCTAAATTAGCATAAGGGGCGTGGTTTAACCATGAATGATGAGGGTGTGGTTTAGGAGGGCACAGTTGGTGCAGTGGGCGTGGTTCTGCCATAAATGGAATACGGGGGTGTGGCTTATGTTTGTAGCTGAAGCTTAAGGGGCGTGGTTTGACCATAAATGGATATCGAGGGCGCGGTTTGACCATAAATGGTTATTAAGGGGGCGTGGTTTGACCTTAAATGGGTATCGAGGGCGTGGTTTCGCCGCGGCCGGACCGCTGAGGGGACGCGGCCATGAGGGGCCACAGGTGCCCGTACCGGTGCCAGGAGCTCGGGTACCTGTGTGGGACCTGCGGTTTCCCAACCAAACGGAGCCGTGACCGTGCTCAGGTGAGAGGAGCGGCCGATCCCCGTTCAGGTACGGGAGCCGCGGCCTCAGCGCAGGTGCGGGAGGGCAGGAAGTGCCTGTCCGGGTAGCAGGGGCGTGCCGGCGGCCAGGTGAGGGGTGTGGCGGCAGATTCCGGACAGGTACACGGGGCGTGGCCGCCCTTCAGGTGAGGGGACACGGTGGGGCCGGAAGGTGCCGGCGGCCACAGCGGCCCGGGAGCGATGAGGAGGCGGCGGCGGGAGCCGAGAGCGGGACCCGGAGCGGGGCTGGGGCTGCTGCTGCCGCTCTCTGCTGCTGCTGCCGGGCGGTGAGAGGCGATTTGGGGCAATCTGAGGGGATTTGGGGAGTCTGAGGGGGTTTTAGGGGGAGCCTGAGGGGTTCGGGGGGTTTTGAGGGGGTACTGAGGGGCTTTGAGGGGATTTGGGAGGGAATGGTGAAGGTATTTTAGCAGGGACTCGTGAGGGGATTTTGGCGGGAATTGTGAGGAGATTAAGGAGAGTCTGAGGGGACTAGGGGTTGTCCGAAGGGATTCGGGGGAGTTTGAGGGGATTTAGGAGAACCCTGAGGGGATTTTGGGGTGTGTGAAGGGATTTTGGGGGAATCTGAGGGGATTTGGGAGTTCTTATGAGGGTTTGCAGGGGTCCTGTGGGGATTTGAAGTGTTTTTGGAGAAAATCGTGACTGGATTTCAACGGGGAATCGTGAGGGGATTTTGGCGGGAATCGTGAGGGGATCTGGGGGTGTCTGAGGGGATTTCGAGGGGTCCTGTTGGGATTTGGGGGATTTTGGGACGGGAACATGAAGGGATGGATTTTAACGGGGGATCCTGAGGGGATTTTTGGCGGGGATCGTGAGGGGATTTGGGGGTTCTGAGGAATTAGGGGTGCCCGAAGCGGGGGGATGTGGAGGAGTTTGAGGGGATTTGAGAGCATGTTTAGCGGTGTCCCGCGGGGATTTGAGAGGTTTTTGGAGGGAATCGTGAGAGGATTTTTGGGGTTTTTGAAGAGAAACGTGAGAGAGGATTTTGGGCGGGAATCCTGAGGGGATTTTGGGGGAATCGTGAGGTGATTTTGGGGTAATCATGAGATTTTGGGGATATCAAGAGATTTTGGGGTGTTCTGAGGAGGTTTAGGGGCATCTGAGGGGATTTGGGAGTGTCTGAGGGGATTTCGGGAGAATTGAAGGGGATCAGGAGAGAATTCAGGACGAAAACCTGAGGAGATTTTGCGGGGAAACCGCGAGGGGATTTGAGGGGAATCCGAGGGGAGTTTGGATTTTCTGAGGTGATTTTGGACTTTCTGAGGGGATTTGGGAGTTTCTGAGAGTTTTTTGGGGGGGAATTGGGAAGAAATTTGGCGGGGGGGGGAAGAACGTGACGGGAGCGTCCGAGACGATGAGGCGGAAGAAGACCGGGACGGGATTTGGGGAGAATCCGGGGCGATTTGGGGTTGTTCTGAGGAGGAGAAATAAGGCGGGAAACGAATCTGAGGGAATTTTGGATTTTCTATGGGGATTTCTGGGTTTTCTGAGGGGGATTTTGGGGTTTTATGAGGAGATTTCGAGTTTTCTGACGGGATTTTGGGCAGGGAGGGTCGGGGAGGGGGAGTCTGAGAGGAGCGTGAGGGAATTCAGGAGGGGTCTGAGGGGATTTGAGAGGATTTTGGAGTTCTGAGGGGATTTGAGGGGTTCTGAGGGGGTTTTGGGGAAATCTGAGGGGATTTTAAAAACGTTCGGGTGGGGGAGTTGAGGGGGGTTTGGGAGGTCCTGAGGTGATTTCAGCGATTCCGAGAGGATTTTGGGGCGATTTAAAGGATTTGGGGGGTTTCTGATGGGATTTTGAGGCTCTGAGGGGACACAAAATTTGGGGAATTGAGGAGATCAGAAGCAAAAAGAATTTAAGAGCGACAAGGAGGATTTTGAGGACGCGGTTTTGAGGGGGCTGTGAGGATTTTGGGGGGACATTTGGGGGGGGGGGGTCACAGACGACACAATGCGGGGTCAGAGATGACATTGGGGGGTCAGCGGGGACATTTGGGGGGGGGTCAGAGGGGACATGGGGGAGGGGACACAGGGCACATAGAGGGGTCAAAGGGCACCCAGGTGTCGCAGGCAGGTGACACGGGGGGTGTCACACCCCCCTGGCCGCACAGCTCGCATTCCTGGGGCCGGTTTTTCCGGCTCGCCCCGGATGCCCGCTGCCACCATCCCGGATGTCGGGGTGTCCCTCATGTCCGGCCAGGTCACCCCGGGGGGGCCCAAAAGGGGGGGGGATGAGGTCCATCACCTTCATGGCGGGGGGGGGGGGTCCCCAAAAAGGGGTCTCTGATGTCATCGCTCCCCCCCTTTGTCCCTCACAGGTCACGGCGGGGGTGGCAGCAGAAGATGACACAGGTGAGGGGGGAGGGTCCCTGGGCTGGGGGGGTCCTGAATTCTGGGGTCCCTTAAGGGGAGAGGTCCCGTTTTGGGGGTCTCATTGTTTAGGGGTGGGGGGTGTCCCCATTTCTGGCGTTCCTGTTTTTGGGAGGGGTCCCATTTTTGGAGGGGGATATCCCATTTTTTTGGAGGGGGGGTCCTTTAAGGGAATGCATCCCATTTTGGGGGGGGGGGGCGGGTCTCATATTTTGGGAATGTCCCATTTTTGAGGGGAGGGGGTTCCCTTAAAGGGAGGGGTCCCATCTTTGGGGTTCTCGTTTTTGGGAGAGGTCCCATTTTTTGGGGTTCCCATTTTTGGTGAGTCCCATTTTTTGGGGGGTCCCATTTTTTGTGTGTGTGTGGGGGGGGTCACATATTTTGGGAAGGTCC
Organism: Ammospiza maritima maritima; assembly: GCA_036010785.1. Classification (NCBI taxonomy): domain Eukaryota; kingdom Metazoa; phylum Chordata; class Aves; order Passeriformes; family Passerellidae; genus Ammospiza; species Ammospiza maritima. The sequence goes on from JAYKTQ010000057.1 coordinate 4,726, forward strand.
CATTTTTGGGTTCTCATTGTTTTTGGGGTGGGGGGGGGCTTCTCATTTTTGGCCATTCCCACAATATGAAGGGGTTCCCTTCAAGTGAACGGGTCCCCATTTTGGGGATCCCTTAAGGGGATGGCTCCCATTTTGGGGGGATGCCTTCAAAGGGATGGGTGCCATTTTGGGGGTTCCCTTAAGGGGATGGTTCCCATTTTGGGGGTTCCCTTAAAGGGATGGCTCCCATTTTGGGGATCCCTTAAGGTGATGGCTCCCATTTTGGGGGTTCCCTTTAAGGGGATGGCTCCCATTTTGGGGGGTCCCTTAAGGGGATGTGTCCCATTTTGGGGGTTCCCTTAAGGGGATGGCTCCCATTTTGGGGGTTCCCTTAAAGGGGATGGCTCCCATTTTGGGGGTTCCCTTAAGGGGATGGCTCCCATTTTGGGGGTTCCCTTTAAGGGGATGGCTCCCATTTTGGGGGGTCCCTTAAGGGGATGTGTCCCATTTTGGGGGTTCCCTTAAGGGGATGGCTCCCATTTTGGGGGTTCCCTTTAAGGGGCTGGCTCCCATTTTGGGGGGATCCCTTCAAGTGGATGGGTTCCATTTTGGGGGGTTCCCTTAAGTGGATGGCTCCCATTTTGGGGGGTCCCTTAAGGGGATGTGTCCCATTTTGGGGGTTCCCTTAAGGGGATGTGTCCCATTTTGGGGGTTCCCTTAAGGGGATGGCTCCCATTTTGGGGGTTCCCTTAAGTGGATGGCTCCCATTTTGGGGGTTCCCTTTAAGGGGATGGCTCCCATTTTGGGGGTTCCCTTTAAGGGGATGGCTCCCATTTTGGGGGTTCCCTTAAGGGGATGGCTCCCGTTTTGGGGGTTCCCTTTAAGGGGATGGCTCCCATTTTGGGGATCCCTTAAGGTGATGGCTCCCATTTGGGGGGTTCCCTTAAGGGGATGGGTCCCATTTTGGGGGTGTTCCCTTTAAGGAAATGGTTCCCATTTTGGGGGTTCCCTTAACGGGATGGGTCCCATTTTGGGGATCCCTTCAAAGGGATGGCTCCCATTTTGGGGATCCCTTAAAGGGATGGCTCCCATTTTGGGGGTTCCCTTTAAGAGGATGGCTCCCATTTTGGGGGTTCCCTTTAAGGGGATGGCTCCCATTTTGGGGGGATCCCTTCAAGTGGATGGGTTCCATTTTGGGGGGTTCCCTTAAGTGGATGGCTCCCATTTTGGGGATCCCTTCAAAGGGATGGCTCCCATTTTGGGGGGTCCCTTAAGGGGATGTGTCCCATTTTGGGGGTTCCCTTAAGGGGATGGTTCCCATTTTGGGGGTTCCCTTAAGGGGATGGCTCCCATTTTGGGGATCCCTTCAAAGGGATGGCTCCCATTTGGGGGTTCCCTTAAGGGGCTGGCTCCCATTTTGGGGGGATCCCTTCAAGTGGATGGGTTCCATTTTGGGGGGGTTCCCTTAAGTGGATGGCTCCCATTTTGGGGGTTCCCTTTAAGGGGGTGGGTTCCATTTTGGGGGGATGCCTTCAAAGGGATGGCTCCCATTTTGGGGGTTCCCTTTAAGGGGATGGCTCCCATTTTGGGGGTTCCCTTCAAAGGGATGGCTCCCATTTTGGGGGGGTTCCTTTAAGGGGATGGGTCCCATTTTGGGGGTTCCCTTTAAGGGGGTGGGTTCCATTTTGGGGGGATGCCTTCAAAGGGATGGGTGCCATTTTGGGGATCCCTTCAAAGGGATGGCTCCCATTTTGGGGGTTCCCTTTAAGGGGATGGCTCCCATTTTGGGGGTTCCCTTCAAAGGGATGGCTCCCATTTTGGGGGTTCCCTTTAAGAGGATGGCTCCCATTTTGGGGGGGTTCCTTTAAGGGGATGGGTCCCATTTTGGGGGGTTCCCTTAAGGGGATGGCTCCCATTTTGGGGATCCCTTCAAAGGGATGGGTGCCATTTTGGGGATCCCTTAAAGGGATGGCTCCCATTTTGGGGGTTCCCTTTAAGGTGACGGCTCCCATTTTGGGGGTACCCCCCGAATTGGGTCGGGGGTCCCTGCCCTGAGCCCGCCGTGCCGTTTAACCCCCGCAGTGCCGTGCGGGACCCCGGTGCACCGGCGCGTGGTGGGGGGCTCGGGGGCGCAGGAGGGGCAGTGGCCGTGGACGGTCAGCGTGGCCTTCAGGGGGCGCCACGTCTGCGGGGGGGCCCTGATCGCCCCCGCCTGGGTGCTGACGGCCGCGCACTGCTTCCCGCCGTGAGTAACGCGCCAACAACACCCCGATCCTGCCCCAAAATACCCCGGGATTCACCCCGGAATACTGCTGGGAGCGACCCCAAAAACAGGACCCCGCAGAACCCCCCCCAAAACCCTCCCCAGCTCACCCAAATCTCCCCAAATCTCCCCAAATTCCGCGTTCCGGACCCCGCGTTCCCCGTAGGGAGAGCCCCCTCCCCGAGTACCGGGTGACCCTTTCAGGACCCCCCAAACTCCCCTCAAAACCCCCCCAAGCCCTCCCCAATTCACCCAAAACTCCCCCAAAACCCCGAAACTCCCCCAAATCTCCCCAAATTTCGCGTTCCCTGTAGGGAGCACCCCCTCCCCGAGTACCGGGTGACCCTTTCAGGACCCCCCCAAAACCGCCCCAAACTCCCCTCAAAACCCCCCCAAACCCTCCCCAATTCACCCAAAACTCCCCCAAAACCCCAAAACTCCCCCAAATCTCCCCAAATTTCGCGTTCCCCGTAGGGAGAACCCCCTCCCCGAGTACTGGGTGACCCTTCCAGGACCCCCCCCCAAAACCCCCCCAAACCCTCCCCAATTCACCCAAAACTCCCCCAAAACCCCGAAACTCCCCCAAATCTCCCCAAATCTCCCCAAATTTCGCGTTCCCCGTAGGGAGAACCCCCTCCCCGAGTACCGGGTGACCCTTTCAGGACCCCCCCCAAACTCCCCTCAAAACCCCCCCAAACCCTCCCCAATTCACCCAAAACCCCGAAACTCCCCCAAATTTGCCCAAATCTCCCCAAATTTCGCGTTCCCCGTAGGGAGAACCCCCTCCCCGAGTACCGGGTCACGCTGGGGGTGCTGCAGCTCCTGTCCCCCCCCCCCGACGCCCAGGTGAGGGGCGTGGCCTCCGTCGCGCGCCACCCGGCCTATCGCGACTATCGCGACGGCGACCCCCAGCGGCGGCGGAGGCGGCGGCAGGGTGACGTCATCGGGGGTGACGTCACCGGGGGGTGACGACATCGCGGGGGACCTGGCGCTGGCCCGGCTGGACCCCCCCGCCAGCCCCTCGCGATTGGTACGGCCCGTGTGCGTCCCCGCGGCCGGAGTGACCTTTGACCCCGGCATGAACTGCACCGTCACCGGGTGGGGACACGTCCGGACGGCCGGTGGGTGACAACGGGGACACCACTGGGGACATGGGGACATCATTGGGGACATGGGGACACCCTTGGGGACACGTCCGGACGGCCGGTGGGTGACAACGGGGACAGTGGGGACATCATTTGGGGACATGGGGACACCATTGGGGACACCACTGGGGGACATGGGGACAGGGGGACATCATTGGGGACATGGGGACATCAGTGGGGACACCATTGGGGACATCACTGGGAACATGGGGACATGATTGGGGACACCACGGGGGACATGGGGACACCATTGCGGGCACCACTGGGGACAGGGGGACATCATTGGGGACACCATTGGGGACAGGGGGACATCATTGGGGACATGGGGACAGGGGGACATCATTGGGGACATGGGGACATCAGTGGGGACACCACTGGGGACATCATTGGGGACATGGGGACACCACTGGGGACATGGGGACATCATTGGGGACACCACTGGGGACATGGGGACATCACTGGGGACACCAGTGGGGACATGGGGACACCATTGGGGACATCACTGGGGGACATGGGGACATGGGGACACCACTGGGGACATGGGGACATCATTGGGGACACCACTGGGGGACATGGGGACATCACTGGGGACACCAGTGGGGACATGGGGACACCATTGCGGACACCACTGGGGACATGGGGACAGGGGGACATCATTGGGGACATGGGGACATCAGTGGGGACACCATTGGGGACATCACTGGGAACATGGGGACATGATTGGGGACACCACGGGGGACATGGGGACACCATTGGGGACATCACTGGGGACAGGGGGACATCATTGGGGACACCACTGGGGACATGGGGACATCACTGGGGACACCAGTGGGGACATGGGGACACCATTGGGGACATCACTGGGGGACATGGGGACATGGGGACACCACTGGGGACATGGGGACATCATTGGGGACACCACTGGGGACACCACTGGGGACATGGGGACACCATTGGGGACATTGGGACACCAGATGGGGACACGTCCGGACGGCCGGTGGGTGACACTGGGGACAGCCGGTGTGTGGCCCTGCGGACATCACTGGGGACACCACTGGGGATTGGGGACACTGGGGACAGCACTGGGGACACGTCCGGACGGCCGGTGGGTGGCACTGGGGGGGAACTGGGGACACCGCGGTGACCACAGGACAGGGCTGGGGACACCGCAGTGACCACAGGACAGGGTTGGGGACACCGGGGTGACCACAGGGCAGGGCTGGGGACACCGGGGTGACCCCAGGACAGGGTTGGGGACACCGGGGTGACCCCAGGACAGGGCTGGGGACACCGCAGTGACCACAGGACAGGGCTGGGGACACCGCGGTGACCACAGGACAGGGCTGGGGACACCGGGGTGACCACAGGACAGGGCTGGGGACACCGCGGTGACCGCAGGTGAGCCGGGTGACGCCGCTGTCCCCGCGTGTCCCCGCAGTGCCACTGCCACCTCCCAAGGCGCTGCAGCAGCTGGAGGTGCCCCTGCTGAGCCGGCGGCACTGCCGCTGCCTCTACGCGCTGGGGACGGGGACGGGGACGGGGACGGAGCTGGGGACGCCCGCGGGGGACACGCTCTGCGCCGGCCTGCCCCGGGGACAGCGCGACGCCTGCCAGGTGCGCGTGTGACGCTGCCGGCCGTCACCGGTGTCACCTCCCCCGTGCCGCTCCTGTGTCGGTGTCACCGCTGTCACCTCCCCGTGTGCCCCAACTGCCCTCGGTGTCCCCCAAGGTCCCTCTGCGTCACCTCTGAGTCGCCCTGATGTCCCTCCTTATCCTCGCCGTGTCCCCAGCGTCCCCAATCCCCTCAATGTCCCCAGTGTCCCCTCAGTGTCCCCAATGTCCCTCTGTCCCCGCAGGGTGACTCTGGCGGTCCCCTCACGTGCCGCCTTGGTGGCACCTGGCACCTGGCAGGGTCCCCATGTCCCCAATGTCCCTAATCCCCTCAATGTCCCCTCAATGTCCCCTGAGTGTCCCCATTGTCCCCACAGGGTGACTCGGGCGGTCCCCTCACCTGCTGGCTCAGTGGCACCTGGCAGGGTCCCCATGTCCCCAATGTCCTCAATGTCCCAAATCCCCCCTATAACCCCAATGTCCCCCCAATGTCCCCTGGCAGGGTCCCCATGTCCCCAATGTCCTCAATGTCCCCTGAGTGTCCCCAATGTCCCCTCTGTCCCCAGGGTGACTCTGGCGGTCCCCTCACGTGCCGCCTTGGTGGCACCTGGCACCTGGCAGGGTCCCCATGTCCCCAGTGTCCCCAATCCCTCAATGTCCCCAAACCCTCAATGTCCGCAATGTCCCCCCAATGTTCCCACTGTCCCCTCAATGTCCCCTGAGTGTCCCCATTAGTCCCCACAGGGTGACTCTGGCGGTCCCCTCACCTGCTGCCTCGGTGGCACCTGGCACCTGGCAGGGTCCCCATGTCCCCAATGTCCCCTGAGTGTCCCCAATGTCCCCTCTGTCCCCACAGGGTGACTCTGGCGGTCCCCTCACGTGCCGCCTGGCTGGCACCTGGCAGGGTCCCCATGTCCCCAATCCCCCCAATGTCCCCAATGTCCCCTGAGTGTCCCCTCTGTCCCCAGGGTGACTCTGGCGGTCCCCTCACGTGCCGCCTGGCTGGCACCTGGCACCTGGCAGGGTCTCCATGTCCCCAATGTCCCCCGAGTGTCCCCAATCCCCCCAATGTCCCCAATCCCCCCTATGTCCCCTGAGTGTCCCCAATCCCCCCAATGTCCCCAATCCCCCCTATGTCCCCTGAGTGTCCCCAATGTCCCCTCTGTCCCCACAGGGTGACTCCGGCGGTCCCCTCACGTGCCGCCTGGCTGGCACCTGGCACCTGGCGGGCGTGGTGAGTTGGGGCGATGCCTGCGGCCTCCCCGGCCGCCCCGGCGTCTACACGGCCGTGTCCCCTCACCTGCCCTGGATCCTGTCCCTGGTCCCCGAGCTGGCCCCGCGCCGCCCGCCCCCCGACGCTGTCCCCGGTGTCCCCAATGTCCCCGAGGGTGTCCCCGAGGGTGTCCCCGAGGGTGTCCCCGAGGGTCCCTGCGAGTGGCGGGAGCTGCCCCCGGGGTGGCCGCGGCCGCTGTCCCCGGGGCCGGGAGGGGACACGGACACGGGGGTGGCACCGGGGGGCGCCCGCGCGCTGCGGCTGGCGGCGCTGGCCGCGGCCCTGCTCTGGGCTTGGGGCTGAGAACGGCACGTTTGGGGTGAGAAACGCGCGTTTTGGGGTACTGGCTTGGGTTTTGGGGTGAGAACGGCACGTTTTGGGGTGAGAAACGCACGTCTTGGGGTACTGGGTTGGGTTTTGGGGTGAGAAACGCACGTTTTGGGGTCCTGAGTTGGGTTTTGGGGTGAAAAACGCACATTTTGGGGTCCTGAGTTGGGTTTTGGGGTGTAAAACGCACATTTTGGGGTGAGAAACGCACGTTTTGGGGTGAGAAACGGCACGTTTAGGGGTGAGACGCACGTTTTGGGGTGAGAAATGCACGTTTTGGGGTGAGAAACGCACATTTTGGGGTCCTGAGTTTGGTTTTGGGGTGAAAAACGCACATTTTGGGGTGAGAAACGGCACGTTTAGGGGTGAGAAACGGCACATTTTGGGGTGAGAAACGCACATTTTGGGGTGAAAAACGCACATTTTGGGGTCCTGAGTTTGGTTTTGGGGTGAAAAACGCACATTTTGGGGTGAGAAACACGCGTTTTGGGGTCCTGGGTTGGGTTTTGGGGGGAAAATCCCAGATTTTGGGGGCCCTGCTCTGGGCTTTGAGGTGACAAACGGCACGTTTTGAGGTGAAAAATGCACATTTTGGGGTCCTGGGTTGGGTTTGGAGGGGGAAAAATGCACATTTTGGGGTCCTGGCTTGGGTTTGGAGGGGGAAAAATGCACATTTTGGGGTCCTGGCTTGGGTTTTGGGGTGAAAAATGCACATTTTGGGGTCCTGGCTTGGGTTTTGGGGGGAAAATCCCGGATTTTGGGGTCCTGCGTTGGGTTTTGGGGTGAAAACGCCAAATGTAGGGGCGCTGGTTTGGCTGTGGGGGTCCTGCTCTGGGTTTTGGGGTGAAAACGCCAAATTTTGGGGCCCTGGGCCTGACTTTGGGGTGAAAACCTCAGATTTCGGGGTGCTGGTTTGGGTTTTGGGGTGAAAATGCCAAATCTGGGGGTGCTGGGTTGGGTTTTTGGACTGAAATCCCCAAATTTTGGGGGGTCCTGGTCTGGGTTTTGGGGTGAAACCCCAGGAAATGGGGGCGGGACCCCAAAACTGAGCCCCGGGAGCCCCAAATTCCCCCCAAAATTCCCCAAAATAAAAACCCTGAGACCCCTCCCCGTCCCTTTCCTGCTTTATTTGGGGTGGGGGAGACCCCAAAATTGGGAATGGGGACCCCCAAAATACCGGGGGACCCCAAAATTTGGGGGAGGAGGACGGGGGAACCCCAAAATTTGGGGGAAAAAAGCCAAAAATTTGGGGGGGGAAAACACAAAATGGAGGGAGGGAAAATCCCCAAAATTTGGGGAAAAGCCCAAAACTGACGGGGGGAAACCCCCAAAAATTTGGCGGGAAACCCCAAAAATTGAGGGGAAAAACCCCAAATTTAGGGATAAACACAAAATTGGAGGGAAAAAAAAAAAATAAATCAAAAAACTGGAGGGAAATCCACCCAAAATTTAGGGGGGAAATCTCAAAATTGGAGTGAAAAACCTCTGAAATTTAAAAGGGGGGGATCCTCAAAATTTGGGGAATTCCCACAAATTTGAGGGAAAATCCCAAATTTTTGGGGAAAATCTCAAGAATTGGAGAAAGCCCCAAGAAATTGAGGGGGAAACTGCAAAAATTTGGGGGTTTTCCCCAAAATGGAGATGGAAAAACCTCAAAATTGAAGGGAAAAAAAAACCCCAAAAATTGAGTGGAAAATCCCCAAAAATTTAAGGGGGACACCCCAAAAATTTGGTGGAAAACGCCCAAAATTTGGGGAAAATGCCAAAACTGGAGGAAAAATCCCTAAAATTGGAGGAAAAAAAACAAAATTGAAGGAAAAAAAACCCACAAAAATTTGAGGAGAAATCCCCCCAAAAATTCAGGAAAAAATCCCCAAAATTTAAAGGGAAAACCCAAAATTTGGGGTAAAAATCCAAAAAAAAAAATCCCAAAATTTTGAGGGAAAAACCCCAAAAATTTGAAGAAAATCCCTGAAATTTAAGGGGAAAACTCCAAAAATTTGGTGAAAAATCCCCAAAATTTCCGGGGAAAACCCAAAATTTTGGGGAAAAAAAAAATCCCAAAATTGAAGGAAAAGCCCCCAAAAATTTGGGCTAAAAATCCCCAAAATTGGGAAAAATTTGAATTTCACTTCTTGGCCACCTTGGCCTGTTTGTGCTTCGGGGGCGCCCAGCGCAGGCAGATGGAGTCCACTGCAATTAACAGAGTTAATTAGCGTTAATTAGCGCCCTCAGCGACCCGCCGGGGCGGTAATCAGGGGCAATTAATAGGGGCAATTAATTAGGGAGGTAATTAATGGGCGTGGTTAATGAGGGGGGTATTGATGGGGAGAGTCATTAACAGCATTAATTAATGAGGGGTAATTAATGAGGGAGTCATTAACAGAGCTAATTAGATGCAATCAATGGGGCTGTTAATTAGGGGCTTATTAATGGAGGAAACGTATTAATTACAATATGTAAATTAATGAGAATTTTCTTTAACAGAAGCTCCATAAGCCAGCGGTCATTAATGGAAATTAATTAATTAACACTGTTCATTAATGGGCAGCCTTAGGGGGATGTCTGGACCGAACCATTCATGCGGGGTGGGGAGGTTGCTTATTTATTAATTAAACTATATTAATTAACGAGCTGGCTCTTTAAGAAAAGCTCGTTAAGGTGGCAATCATCAACACGAATTAATTAATTTTAATTAATTAAGTTCATTAATGAGGGAGCCTTAGAGGGTTTCTGGACCGAACCATTCATTGGGGGGGAGGGGGGGGTCCATTAAGGCTTATTTATTAACTAAAGTACGTTAATTAATGAGCATGTTCTTTAAGAGAAGCTCATTAAGGTGGTGATTGTTAATGGGAATTAATTAATTAATAAAATTCATTAACGGGAAAGCCTTGGGGGGGACAGGGGGGGGGGGGTGGTTTCTGGGCCAAACCATTCAGTGTGGATCATGGGGGTGTGACCATTAATGCATATCTATTAATTATGTTTATTAATGAGTGTATTCTTTAAGATGAGCTCGTTAAGGTGGCGATCATTAGCCACAATTAATTAATTTAATTTTAACTAATTTAATTTTAACTAATTTAATTTTAATTAATTAAATTCAGTCACAGGCGACCCTCAGGGCGGTTCCCGGACCGTACCACTCCCACCAGCGGGGGGGGGGGGGGGCGTTTCCCATTCCCAATCTCCCGTTCCCCCCCGTTAATTACCGCGCCCATCCCCGCTCTAGGGTTAATCAGGGCGCTAATTAAGGCCGGGCAATTAGCGGGGCGTTAATTACTGACCGGTGATGGGCGGCTTCTTGTACTGGGCGCTCTTGAGGTGCTCCTCCACCAGCTTGGGCGTGACGCAGATGACGTGCTGCCCCTTCCAGTACTTGACCATGTTGAGCGACTGCAGCGTGCTGATGATGTCCGTCTGCGTGATGCTGGTCATCTGGCTGGACACACGGACACCAGAGTGACCACTGAGTGACCATTGAACCCATGGGAGTGACCCCTGAGTGACCACAGTGAGCACTGACCCCTGGGAGTGACCACTGAGTGACCACAGTGAGCACTGACCCCTGGCCATGGTCACTGGGCTGATGATGTCCGTCTGTGTGATGCTGGTCATCTGGCTGGGGGCAGAGTGACCCCTGAGTGACCACTGAGTGACCACAGTGAGCACTGACCCCTGGGAGTGACCACTGAGTGACCACAGTGACCATTGAACCCATGGCAGTGACCCCTGGCCATGGTCACTGTGCTGATGGTGTCCGTCTGCGTGATGCTGGTCATCTGGCTGGACACACGGACACCAGAGTGACCACTGAGTGACCATTGAACCCATGGGAGTGACCCCTGGCCACAGTCACTGTGCTGATGGTGTCCGTCTGCGTGATGCTGGTCATCTGGCTGGACAGACGGACACGGGAATGACCACTGAGTGACCATTGAACCCATGGGAGTGACCCCTGAGTGACCACAGTGAGCACTGACCCCTGGCCATGGTCACTGGGCTGATGATGTCCGTCTGCGTGATGCTGGTCATCTGGCTGGACACACGGACACCAGAGTGACCACTGAGTGACCACAGTGACCCCTGAGTGACCACAGTGAGCACTGACCCCATGGTCCCAATCACTGACCCCTGGCCATGGTCACTGGGCTGATGGTGTCCGTCTGCGTGATGCTGGTCATCTGGCTGGACAGACGGACACCAGAGTGACCACTGAGTGACCACAGTGACCATTGAACCCATGGGAGTGACCATTGAGTGACCACAGTGAGCACTGACCCCTGGGAGTGACCACTGAGTGACCACAGTGACCACTGAGTGACCACAGTGACCACTGAGTGACCACAGTGACCGCTGACCCCTGGGAGTGACCATTGAACCCCTGGCAGTGACCATTGCTTTAAGGGGGTTTAATGGCCCCACACTGGTTTGGACTGGTCTGTACTGGTCTGTACTGGTTTATACTGGTTTATACTGCTTTGTACTGGTTTATACTGCTTTGTACTGGTTTATACTGGTTTGGACTGGTTTGGACTGGTCTGTACTGGTTTCTATGTACTTCCATGGATTTCTATGGGGATTTTTGGGCCCATACTGGTTTGTACTGGTCCGTACTGGTCCATACTGGTCCTACCTGAGGTCCTTGATGGACAGGGTCCCTCTGAAGTCCCTGAGGATCTCCAGCAGCACAAGGAGTCACTGGTTTGTACTGGTTTATACTGGTTTATACTGGTTTCTATGTACTTCCATGGATTTCTATGGGGATTTTTGGGCCCATACTGGTTTGTACTGGTCTGTACTGGTCCATACTGGTCCATACTGGTCCTACCTGAGGTCCTTGATGGACAGGGTGCCCCGGAAGTCCCTGAGGATCTCCAGCAGGACCCAGCTCCAGTAGCTGCGGTAGCTGAGCTTGCCCAGGTCCGAGAGCGGCTTCTCCGGGGAGCCCACGGTGCTCTCCAGCTTGGACAGCTCGTAGCCTGAAAATCCACCCAAAATGAACCAAAATCCAGCAAATTCTACTCAAAATCCCACCCTGAGATTCCTGGGAATCCATGGATTTCAGGGGAATCCCGAAAATCCCACAAATTCCATCAAAATTCCCTCAGAAAATCCGGAATTTCCACCCGGTGCTCTCCAGCTTGGACAGCTCACAGTGCTTGAAAATCCACCCAAAATGAACCAAAATCCAGCAAATTCTACTCAAAATCCCACCCTGAGATTCCTGGGAATCCATGGATTTCAGGGGAATCCCGAAAATCCCCCAAATTCCATCAAAATTCCCCAAAATTCCCTCAGAAAATGCTGAATTTCCACCCGGTGCTCTCCAGCTTGGACAGCTCACAATGCTTGAAAATCCACCCAAAATTAACCAAAATTCCACCCAAAATCCATCAAAATCCACCCAAATTCCATCCCAAAATCCCAGGGAATCCGCAGATTTTATGTGTTCCCAAAATTCCCCCAAAATTCCCCCCGAGATCCTCCCAAAGTCCTGGAAATCACAAAATTCCCCCCAAAAATCCCCAAAATTTCCCCCAAAGTTCCCTCAAATCCCCCCCCCCAATTCCGGGAGGGTCCAAAATTCCCTCAAATTTCAAAAATTTCCCAATTTTTGGGCGATTTCCCCTCATTTTTTTCCCCTCCTCCCCACATTTTCCCTCCGAAAATTGCCAATTTTTTCTCAGGACCCCCCAAAATTCCCAAATTCCCAGAACTTCCCCATTTTTGTTGATTCCCCCTCATTTTTCTCCCCTTCCTCCCCAAAATTTTTCCCCAATTTTTACGACCCCCCCAAAAAAATCCCCAATTTTTTTTTTTTTAGGATCTCCCAAAATTCTCAAATTTTTTTGGGGGGAACCCTCCAACAATTTCCCAGAAATTCCCTTTTTTTTTTGTGATTTTCCCTCATTTTTCCCCCTTCTCCCCCAATTATTTCCATTTTTGGGACCCCCTAAAATTCCCAAATTTTTTTCAGACCTCCCAAAATCCCCAAATTTTCTCTGGAAACCCCAAAATCCCCAATTTTTTTTTTTTTAGGACCTCCCAAAATTCTCAACGTTTTTGGGGGAGCCCTCCAAAAATTTCCCAGAAATTCCCCTTTTTTTTTTGTTATTTTCCCTCATTTTTTAATTTTCCCTGGAAACCCCAAAATCCCCAATTTTTTTTTTTTACGACCTCCCAAAATTCTCAAATTTTTTGGGGTGGAACCCTCCAAGAATTTCCTAAAAATTCCCCCTTTTTTTTTTTTTTTTTTTGAGATTTTCCCTCATTTTTTCCCCTTCTCCCCATTTTTTCCACTTTTTGGGACCCCTAAAATTCCCAATTTTTTTTCAGACCTCCCAAAACCCCCAAATTTTCTCTGGAAACCCCAAAATCCCCAATTTTTTTTTTTTTTAGGATCTCCCAAAACTCTCAATTTTTTTTTGGGGTGGAACCCTCCAAGAATTTCCTAAAAATTCCCCCTTTTTTTTTTTCTTTTTTTGAGATTTTTCCCTCATTTTTTCCCCCTTCTCCCCAATTTTTTCCATTTTTGGGACCCCTAAAATTCCCAAATTTTTTTCTGACCTCCCAAAACCCCCAAATTTTCTCTGGAAACCCCAAAATCCCCAATTTTTTTTTTTTTTTTAGGATCTCCCCAAATTCTCAAATTTTTTGGGGTGGAACCCTCCAAGAATTTCCTAAAAATTCCCCTTTTTTTTTTTTTTTTTTGTGATTTTCCCTCATTTTTTCCCCCCTTCTCCCCCAATTATTTCCATTTTTGGGACCCCCTAAAATTCCCAAATTTTTTTCAGACCTCCCAAAATCCCCAAATTTTCTCTGGAAACCCCAAAATCCCCAATTTTTTTTTTTTTTAGGACCTCCCAAAATTCTCAACGTTTTTGGGGGAGCCTCCAAAAATTTCCCAGAAATTCCCCTTTTTTTTTGTTATTTTCCCTCATTTTTTAATTTTCCCTGGAAACCCCAAAATCCCCAATTTTTTTTTTTTACGACCTCCCAAAATTCTCAAATTTTTTGGGGTGGAACCCTCCAAGAATTTCCTAAAAATTCCCCCTTTTTTTTTTTTCTTTTTTGAGATTTTTCCCTCATTTTTTCCCCTTCTCCCCATTTTTTCCACTTTTTGGGACCCCTAAAATTCCCAATTTTTTTTTCAGACCTCCCAAAACCCCAAATTTTCTCTGGAAACCCCAAAATCCCCAATTTTTTTTTTTTTTAGGATCTCCCAAAACTCTCAATTTTTTTTTGGGGTGGAACCCTCCAAGAATTTCCTAAAAATTCCCCCTTTTTTTTTTTCTTTTTTTGAGATTTTTCCCTCATTTTTTCCCCTTCTCCCCAATTTTTTCCATTTATGGGACCCGCAAAATTCCCAAATTTTTTTCAGACCTCCCAAAATCCCCAAATTTTCTCTGGAAACCCCAAAATCCCCAAATTTTTTTTTTTTAGGATCTCACAAAATCTCAACGTTTTTGGGGGAGCCCTCCAAAAATTTCCCAGAAATTCCCCTTTTTTTTTGTGATTTTCCCTCATTTTTAATTTTCCCTGGAAACCCCAAAATCCCCATTTTTTTTTTTTAGGACCTCCCAAAATTCTCAATTTTTTGGGGTGGAACCCTCCAAGAATTTCCTAAAAATTCCCTCTTTTTTTTTTTTTTTTTTTTTTGAGATTTTTCCCTCATTTTTTCCCCCTTCTCCCCAATTTTTTCCATTTTTGGGACCCCTAAAATTCCCAATATTTTTCAGACCTCCCAAAACCCCCAAATTTTCCCTGGAAACCCCAAAATCCCCGATTTTTGGGGGGCACTGACCTGAAGGCGATGAGGAATTTGCCGTATCCGCGGCGCTGGTACGGCGGCAGGGTCAGGATGCACGCCACGTTGTTCCCGTCCGGCGACTCCTTCTCCTACCAAAAACGCAAATTGGGAAAATCCCCCAAAAATTCCGGAATTTTTGGGGGTAGGTTCGGTCGTTTCGGAGTTGTAGTGGGGAGAGATGTGAAAAATATTTCACAAAGTTTTGGGGATTTTTGAGATTTTTTTGGGACGTTTGGGAAGCGCAAATTCCGCTGTTCCCACCTGGGGACTCCTTTTCCTGCGAAAAATGGGAATTTTGGGAAAATCCTGGAAAATTCTGGGATTTCCTGGAGTTTGGGAGGTTGGGAAGGCGGAAAATGTTCCAAATGTGGGGGGTTTTGGGGGATTTTTGGGGATTTTTGGGTTTTTTTTGGGACGCTCAGGGAACACAAATGATGCCGTTCCTGTCTGGGGCTCCTTTTCCTGTGAAAAAAGGAAATTTTGGGAAAATCCCCAAATTCTGGGGGCGTCTTTTGACACTCGGGGGCTCGGGGATGTGGAAAATATTCGGAATTTGGGCACTTTGGGGCCATTTTGGGGTTTTTTGATTTTGGGACGTTGAGAGATTGCAGGTGAGTGCCCAGCTGTGCCCAGGTGTGCCCAGGTGTATCTCAGGTGCCCCCAGCTGTGCCCAGGTGTGCCCAGCCATGCCCAGGTGTATCCCAGGTGTGCCCACGTATACTCCAGGTGTATCCCAGGTGCCCCCAGATGTGCCCAAGTGTATCCCAGGTGTGCCCAGGTGCCCCCAGGTGTGCCCAGGTGCCCCAGGTGTGCCTCAGGTGTATCCCAGGTGCCTCCAGGTGCCCCCAGGTGTGCCCAGGTATGCCTAGATGTGCCCAAGTGTATCCCAGATGTGCCCACGTGCCCCCAGGTGTGCCCAGGTGTATCCCAGCCGTGCCCAGGTGTATCCCACGTGCCCCCAGGTGCGCCCAGCTGCCCCCAGGTGTATCCCAGATGCCCCCAGGGGCCCCCAGGTGTATCCCAGGTGTATCCCAGGTGTATCCCAGGTGCCCCAGGTGTGCCCAGGTGTGCCCAGGTGCCCCCAGGAGCCCCCAGGTGCCCAGGTGTGCCCACCTTGGAGAAGTAGCCGACGATGTGGGCGCCCTGGCGATCAACCTCGGTGAGCAGGTAGAACACGAAGGGCTCCACGTCGAAGTAGAGCGTCTTGTGGTCCAGGAACAGCTTGGCCAGCAGGCACAGGTTCTGGCAGTAGATCTGAGGGCACACACCTGGGCACACCTGGGCACACCTGGGCACGCCCGCAGTGCCCGTGCCCAAAAAAAACCCCCACGAAAATCCGACAAAAATCCACCGAAACGCATAAAAATGGCCAAAAGTGCCCCAGGATTTGGGGATTCCGTGGTTTGGGGTGCCAGGTGACACCTGGGCACACCTGGGCACGCCCGCAGCGCCCGGTGCCAAAAAAACCCCCACGAAAATCCGACAAGAATTGATCAAATACAAAAACATCCATAAAAATGCCCTAAAATGGTCAAAAGTGCCCCAGGATTTGGGGATGCCATGGTTTGGCTTCTCAGGTGCACCTGGGCACACCTGGGCACACCTGGGCACGCCCGCAGCGCCCCGTGCCCGAAACAGTCCCAACAAATCAAAAAAAATCCAACAAAAATGCCCAAAATTGCATAAAAATGCCCTAAAATCAGCCAAAACCGCCCCAAGGTTTGGGGATTCCGTGGGTTTGGGTTCTCAGGTGCCACCTGGGCACACCTGGGCACACCTGGGCACGCCCGCAGTGCCCAATGCCCAAAGAATCCCACCAAGAATCACCAAAACTGCATAAAAATGCACCAAAAGCCCCCCAAAAATGCCTAAAACACCCCCAAATCCCTCCGAATTGGGCATTCCTGGGGTTTGATGTGCCCGGGTGCCACCTGGGCACACCTGGGCACACCTGGGCACACCTGGAGTGCCCGCTGCCCAAAAAACACCACCAAAATTTCACCAAAATTGTGTAAAAACACCCCAAAAACGGCCCCAAACCACGCCAGGATTCGGGGGTTCCGCGCGTTTGAGGTGCCGGGTGGCACCTGGGCACCACCTGGGCACACCTGGGCACAGCTGGCACTCACCTTGTGGTCCTTGCCGTCCACCTCGTAGACGGAGATGTTGCCCTTGCGGTAAATCTCCCGGCCCGGCGGCTGCCGCCACTGGCACTGCCCCTGCCCAGGTGTGGCACGGCCAGGTGAGCACAGCGCCCAAAAACACCCAAAAAACCCCAAAAAAACCCAAAAACACCAAAAAACACCAAAAAACACCAAAAAAACCCAAAAATTCACCCAAAAACGGACAAAGTAACCCAGAAACGGACACAGAAGTGTTAACGGGCACTGGGACAGGTGAGACACGGCTGTGCCAGGTGTGCCAGGTGTGCCCAAACCCCCAATTTTCACCCATTTTCCCCCAATTTTTCTCCCAATTTTTCCCCATTTTTCCCCCCCAGCTGTGCCAGGTGCCCCCAGGTGTGCCCAGGTGTCCCTACACCCCCAATTTTCACCCATTTTCTCCCAATTTTTCCCCATTTTCCCCCCAGCTGTGCCCAGGTGCCCCCAGGTGCCCCCAAACCCCCAATTTTCTACCCATTTTCCCCCAATTTTCACCCATTTTCTCCCAATTTTCTCCCAATTTTTCCCCCCCAGCTGTGCCCAGGTGCCCCCAGGTGCCCCCAAACCCCCAATTTTCACTGATTTTCCCCAATTTTCACCCATTTTCCCCCAATTTTCTCCCAATTTTTCCCCATTTTTCCCCCCCAGATGCCCGCAGGTGTGCCCAGGTGTCCCCAAACCCCAATTTTCACCCAATTTCCCCCAATTTTCACCCATTTTCACCCATTTTCCCCCAATTTTCTCCCAATTTTCCCCCATTTTTCCCTGCCAGGTGCCCCCAGGTGTGCCCAGGTGTCCCTACACCCCCAATTTTCACCCATTTTCCCCAATTTTCACCCATTTTCCCCCAATTTTTCCCCCCCAGCTGTGCCCAGGTGCCCCCAGGTGCCCCCAGGTGCCCCCAAACCCCCAATTTTCGCCCATTTTCCCCCAATTTTCACCCATTTTCCCCCAATTTTCACCCATTTTCTCCCAATTTTCTCCCAGCTTTTCCCCCCCAGGAGCCCCCAGGTGTGCCAGGTGTGCCAGGTGTGCCCGGGTACCAGGTGCAGGCGGTAGCTCCTCTCGTATTTCATGTACTTGAGGCAGAACTCGCAGATCCAGAGCTTGGGCTGCTCGTAGTCTCGCGTAGGTCCTCGGGGAACGGCGAGAAGTACCAGGCGTCGATCTCGTAGTGCCCGATGTGGATCTTGTCCACGTACTTCACCTTGGTGATCTGCAGGGCACAGGTGGCACACCTGGGCACACCTGGGCGCCCGAGTCCCACAGAAAATCCCGCAAAAATCCCGTTAAAAATGGCCCAAAATGGACAAAAACAGCCCAGAATTTTGGGAATATCCATGCCCAGGTGTGGATCTTGCCCAGGAATTCACCCTGGTGATCTGCAGGGCACAGGTGGCACACCTGGGCACACCTGGGCACACCTGGGCGCCCGAGTCCCACAGAAAATCCCGCAAAAATCCCGTTAAAAATGGCCCAAAATTGACAAAAACAGCCCAGAATTCCGGGAATATCCATGCCCAGGTGTGGATCTTGACCAGGAATTCACCTGGTGATCTGCAGGGCACAGATGGCACACCTGGGCACACCTGGGCACACCTGGGCACACCTGGGCGCCCGAGTCCCACAAAAAATCCCGCAAAAATCCCTCAAAAATCCCACAAAAACAAGGAAAAAAACCCATAAAAATCCCATTTAAAAATCCCCCAAAATTGGCATTTCAAATCCCATTTAAAACCCCACAAAAACCCCAAGAAATTCCAAAAAAATCCCATTTCAAATCCCATTTAAAACCCCACAAAAGCCCCAAAATTCAAAAAAAAATCCCATTTCAAATCCCATTTAAAACCCGACAAAATCCCAAAATTCAAAAAAATCCCATTTCAAATCCCATTTAAACCCCACAAAAACCCCAAAAATTCCAAAAAAATCCATTTAAAACCCGATAAAAACCCCAAAAATTCAAAAAAAATCCCATTTCAAATCCCATTTAAAACCCCACAAAATCCCCAAAAATTCCCATTTCAAATCCCATTTAAAACCCCACAAAATCCCCAAAAATTCCAAAAAAAATTCCATTTCAAATCCCATTCAAAACCCCACAAAAACCCCAAAAATTAAAAAAAAAATCCCATTTCAAATCCCATTTAAAACCCGATAAAAACCCCAAAAATTCAAAAAAAAATCCATTTCAAATCCCATTTAAAACCCCACAAAATCCCCAAAAATTCAAAAAAAATCCCATTTCAAATCCCATTTAAAACCCACAAAATCCCCAAAAATTCAAAAAAAATCCCATTTCAAATCCCATTTCAAACCCCACAAAAACCCCAAAATCCCCAAAAATCCCCAAGAAACCCCAATTCCCCGGATTTGTTCCCTCACGGCCTCGTGCTCCTTCTCCAGCGCCGCCGTGGTCGGGTCCATCTCGGCGTAGGTCTGCAAAACCAGTACGGACCAGTATAAACCAGTACGGACCAGTACGGACCAGTACGGACCAGTATAGACCAGTATGGACCAGTATAAACCAGTATGGACCAGTACGGACCAGTACGGACCAGTACGGACCAGTACGGACCAGTATGGACCAGTATAGACCAGTACGGACCAGTATAACCAGTACGGACCAGTACGGACCAGTACGGACCAGTATGGACCAGTATAGACCAGTATGGACCAGTATAGACCAGTATGGACCAGTATGAACCAGTATAGACCAGTATAAACCAGTACGGACCAGTACGGACCAGTATGGACCAGTACAAACTGCTATAAACAGTATTGGACCAGTACGGACCAGTATGGACCAGTATAGACCAGTACAAACTGCTATAAACCAGTACGGACCAGTATGGACCAGTACGGACCAGTACAAACTGCTATAAACCAGTACGGACCAGTAACAGCCAACACAAACCGTTAAAGACCAGTAGAAACCAGTAGGGACCAGCGCTTGATGTGTGATCCCAGCTCCCTCCCAGTCCCTCCCAGTTTGTCCAGTTTGTCCAGTAACCCCTGACCCCATCCCAGTCCCCTTTAACCCCATCCCAGTCCATCCCAGTATATCCCAATTTGTCCCAGTACCCCCTGACCCATCCCAGTCCATCTCAACCCATCCCAGTCCATCCCAGTTCCCTCCAGTCCATCCAGTACCCCCCTGACGCCCTCCCAGTTCATCCCAGTCCACCCCAGTCCCCTTTAACTCCCTCTAACTCGCTCCCAGTACATCCCAGTTTGTCCCAGTCCATCCCAGTCCCCTTTAACCCCATCCCAGTTTGTCCCAGTCCATCCCAGTGCCCTCCCAGTCCCCTTTAACCCCATTTCAATCCCTTTAACCCCCTCCCAGTCCCTCCCAGTACATCCCAGTCCCTCCCAGTTCATCCCAGTCCCCTTTAACCCCATCCCAGTCCTTCCCAGTATATCCCAGTCCCTCCAGTTCATCCAGTTCCCTTTAACTCGCTCCCAGTCCCTCCCAGTATATCCCAGTCCCTCCCAGTTCATCCCAGTTCCTTTACTCGCTCCCAGTCCCTCCCAGTCCCCTTTAACCCCATCCCAGTCCCTCCCAGTATATCCCAGTCCCCTCTAACTCGCTCCCAGTCCCTCCCAGTTCATACAGTCCCCTCTAACTCGCTCCCAGTCCCTCCCAGTCATCCAGTCCTCCCAGTTCCCTTTAACCCATTTCAATCCCCTTTAACTCACTCCAGTCCTCCCAGTACATCCCAGTTTGAACTCCCAGTCCCTCCCAGTACATCCCAGTTTGTCCCAGTCCATCCCAGTCCCCTTTAACCCCATCCCAGTCCCTCCCAGTTCATCCCAGTCCCCTTTAACCCCATCCCAGTCCTTCCCAGTATATCCCAGTCCATCCCAGTGCCCTCCCAGTCCCTCCCAGTTCCCTTTAACTCCATCCCAATTCCTCCCAGTCCCTCCCAGTCCCTCCCAGTCCCCTTTAACCCCATTTCAATCCCCTCTAACTCGCTCCCAGTCCCTCCCAGTCCCTCCCAGTATATCCCAATCCCCTCTAACTCGCTCCCAGTGCCCTCCCAGTCGCTCCCAGTCGCTCCCAGTCCCTCCCAGTATATCCCAATCCCCTCTAACTCGCTCCCAGTCCCTCCCAGTCCCTCCCAGTGCCCTCCCAGTCGCTCCCAGTTTGCCGCAGACCTTCTGCACGTGGTTGATCTCGTCGTGTTTGCGTTTCTGGTTGCGGGTGATTTTCCTCTCGGGCTCGGCCAGCTCGGCCAGGAACGGCTCCGAGCTCTTCTGGGCGGCCTCCTTGAGGCTCTTGGAGAGCGCCAGGCGGTTCCGGTCCACCCACTCGTCCAGGCGCCGGTTAACTGGGACAAACTGGTGTGAACTGGAGCACTGGGAGCACTGGGACACCCCCAGTCCATCCCAGCCATCCCAGTGTGCCCAATTCCCCACGGTGTGCAATGAACTGGGAGCACTGGTTTGAACTGGGAGCACTGGGAGCCGTCCCCAGGCGGTTCCGGTCCACCCACTCGTCCAGGCGCCGGTTAACTGGGACAAACTGGTGTGAACTGGGAGCACTGGGAACCATTCCCATCCATCCCCATCCATCCCAGTGTGCCCAATTCCCCACAGTCTGGGGTTAACTGGGAGCACTGGTTTGAACTGGGAGCACTGGGAGCCGTCCCCAGGCGGTTCCGGTCCATCCACTCGTCCAGGCGCCGGTTAACTGGGACAAACTGGTGTGAACTGGGAGCACTGGGAACCATCCCCATCCATCCCCATCCATCCCAGTGTGCCCAGTTCCCCACGGTGTGCAATGAACTGGGAGCACTGGTTTGAACTGGGAGCACTGGGAGCCGTCCCAGTGTCCTCAGTTACCCCCGTCTGCAGTGAACTGGGAGCACTGGTTTGAACTGGGAGTCACTGGGAACTATCCCAGTCCGTCCCAGTTGCCTCCCAGTTGGTCCCAGTGCCCTCCCAGTTGGTCCCAGTCCCTCCCAGTTGGTCCCAGTCCCTCCCAGTTGGTCCCAGTCCCTCCCAGTTCATCCCAGTCCCTCCCAGCCCCCCTTTAACCCCTCCCAGTCCCTCCCAGTTTGTCCCAGTTTGTCCCAGTCTGTCCCAGTTCACTCACAGCCCACGTAGTGCACGTAGAACTCCTCGCGCGCCTCCTGCTCGTTCAGGCGGGACTGGATCACCTCGGCCGAGTCTGCAACAAACTGGGAGTCACTGGTTTATACTGGGAGGGACTGGGAGGGACTGGGAACGGGGCTGGAACAAACTGGGAGCGACTGGGATTGACTGGGACAGACTGGGATGGACTGGGATGGACTGGGATGCACTGGGATGGACTGGGATGGACTGGGATGGACTGGGATGGACTGGGACAGACTGGGATGGACTGGGACAGACTGGGATGGACTGGGACAGACTGGGATGGACTGGGATGGACTGGGATGGACTGGGACAGACTGGGATGGACTGGGATAAACTGGGATTGACTGGGATGGACTGGGATGGACTGGGATGGACTGGGATGCACTGGGATGGACTGGGACGGACTGGGATGGACTGGGATGGACTGGGATGGACTGGGACGGACTGGGACAAACTGGGATGGACTGGGATGGACTGGGATGCACTGGGATGGACTGGGATGCACTGGGATGGACTGGGATGGACAGGGATGGACTGGGATGGACTGGGATTGACTGGGATGGACTGGGATGGACTGGGATGCACTGGGATGCACTGGGATGGACTGGGACGGACTGGGACAGACTGGGATGGACTGGGACAGACTGGGACGGACTGGGATGGACTGGGATTGACTGGGACAGACTGGGACGGACTGGGACAGACTGGGAGTGGGGCTGGATCGCCTCGGCCGAGCCTGCAACAAACTGGGAGTGACTGGTTTATACTGGTTTATACTGGGACAGACTGGGACCAGTACGTTCCAAACTGGGAATGCGCTGGCACCGGCTCCCCACCCTCCCCACCCCACCCCCAGTTCCCTCAGCCCCATTCCCAGTTTGCCCAGTTTGCCCAGTTTGCCCAGCACAGCGGCCTCAGTTCACTCACGCCAGCTCCCGTCGGCCCAGGCACCGCTCCCAGTATAACCAGTATAACGTTCCCAGTAAAACCAGTATAACCAGTACAACATTCCCAGTATAACCAGTACAACATTCCCAGTATAACCAGTACAACATTCCCAGTATAACCAGTATAACCAGTACAACATTCCCAGTATAACCATCCCAGTATAACCAGTATAACATTCCCAGTATAACCAGTATACCCAGTACAACCCTCCCAGTACAACCAGTATAACCAGTACAGCATTCCCAGTATAACCAGTACAGCATTCCCAGTATAACCAGTATAACCCTCCCAGTATAACCAGTATAACCAGTACAACACCCCCAGTATAACCAGTATAGCCAGTATACCCATCCCAGTATAACCAGTATAACCAGTACAACATTCCCAATATAACCAGTAACCCATCCCCAGTATAACCAGTATAACCATCCCAGTATAACCAGTAACCCATTCCCAGTATAACCAGTAACCCATTCCCAGTATAACCAGTAACTCATCCCCAGTATAACCAGTAACTCATCCCAGTATAACCAGTAACCCATCCCCAGTATAACCAGTAACCCATCCCCAGTATAACCAGTACAACACCCCCAATATAACCAGTAACTCATCCCAGTATAACCAGTAACCCATTCCCAGTATAACCAGTAACCCATCCCCAGTATAACCAGTAACCCATCCCCAGTATAACCAGTAACCCATCCCCAGTATAACCAGTAACCCATTCCCAGTATAACCAGTAACCCATTCCCAGTATAACCAGTATAACACCCCCAGTATAACCAGTAACCCATCCCCAGTATAACCAGTAACCCATCCCCAGTATAACCAGTAACCCATTCCCAGTATAACCAGTACAACACCCCCAATATAACCAGTAACCCATCCCCAGTATAACCAGTAACCCATTCCCAGTATAACCAGTAACCCATCCCCAGTATAACCAGTAACCCATTCCCAGTATAACCAGTAACCCATCCCAGTATAACCAGTAACCCATTCCCAGTATAACCAGTAACCCATTCCCAGTATAACCAGTATAACACCCCCAGTATAACCAGTAACCCATCCCCAGTATAACCAGTAACCCACCCCCAGTATAACCAGTAACCCATCCCCAGTATAACCAGTAACCCATCCCCAGTATAACCAGTAACCCGCTCCCAGTATAACCAGTAACCCATTCCCAGTATAACCAGTAACCCGCTCCCAGTATAACCAGTAACCCATTCCCAGTATAACCAGTAACCCATCCCCAGTATAACCAGTAACCCATCCCCAGTATAACCAGTAACCCATCCCCAGTATAACCAGTAACCCACCCCCAGTATAACCAGTATAACACCCCAGTATAACCAGTAACCCACCCCCAGTATAACCAGTATAACACCCCAGTATAACCAGTAACCCACCCCAGTATAACCAGTACAACACCCCAGTATAACCAGTATAACACCCCCAGTATAACCAGTAACCCATCCCCAGTATAACCAGTAACCCATCCCCAGTATAACCAGTAACCCATCCCCAGTATAACCAGTAACCCATTCCCAGTATAACCAGTAACCCATCCCAGTATAACCAGTAACCCATCCCCAGTATAACCAGTAACCCATCCCCAGTATAACCAGTATAACACCCCCAGTATAACCAGTAACCCATCCCCAGTATAACCAGTAACCCACCCCCAGTATAACCAGTAACTCATCCCCAGTATAACCAGTATAACACCCCCAGTATAACCAGTAACCCATCCCCAGTATAACCAATAACCCATTCCCAGTATAACCAGTATAACACCCCCAGTATAACCAGTAACCCATCCCCAGTATAACCAGTAACCCACCCCCAGTATAACCAGTAACCCATCCCCAGTATAACCAGTAACCCATCCCCAGTATAACCAGTACAACACCCCCAATATAACCAGTAACTCATCCCCAGTATAACCAGTAACCCATCCCCAGTATAACCAGTAACCCATCCCCAGTATAACCAGTAACCCATCCCCAGTATAACCAGTAACCCATTCCCAGTATAACCAGTATAACACCCCCAGTATAACCAGTATAACACCCCCAGTATAACCAGTAACCCATCCCCAGTATAACCAGTAACCCACCCCCAGTATAACCAGTAACCCATTCCCAGTAAAACCAGTACAACACCCCCAATATAACCAGTAACCCATCCCCAGTATAACCAGTAACCCATCCCCAGTATAACCAGTAACCCATTCCCAGTATAACCAGTAACCCATCCCAGTATAACCAGTAACCCATTCCCAGTATAACCAGTAACCCATTCCCAGTATAACCAGTATAACACCCCCAGTATAACCAGTAACCCATCCCCAGTATAACCAGTAACCCACCCCCAGTATAACCAGTAACCCATCCCCAGTATAACCAGTAACTCATTCCCAGTATAACCAGTAACCCATTCCCAGTATAACCAGTAACCCATTCCCAGTATAACCAGTAACCCATCCCAGTATAACCAGTAACCCGCTCCCAGTAACCAGTAACCCATTCCCAGTATAACCAGTAACCCGCTCCCAGTATAACCAGTAACCCATTCCCAGTATAACCAGTAACCCATCCCCAGTATAACCAGTAACCCATCCCCAGTATAACCAGTAACCCACCCCCAGTATAACCAGTATAACACCCCAGTATAACCAGTAACCCACCCCCAGTATAACCAGTATAACACCCCAGTATAACCAGTAACCCACCCCCAGTATAACCAGTACAACACCCCAGTATAACCAGTATAACACCCCAGTATAACCAGTAACCCATCCCCAGTATAACCAGTAACCCATTCCCCAGTATAACCAGTAACCCATCCCCAGTATAACCAGTAACCCATTCCCAGTATAACCAGTAACCCATCCCCAGTATAACCAGTAACCCATCCCCAGTATAACCAGTAACCCATCCCCAGTATAACCAGTAACCTCATCCCCAGTATAACCAGTATATAACACCCCCAGTATAACCAGTAACCCATCCCCAGTATAACCAGTAACCCACCCCCAGTATAACCAGTATAACACCCCAGTATAACCAGTAACCCATCCCCAGTATAACCAGTAACCCATTCCCAGTATAACCAGTATAACACCCCAGTATAACTCACGCCAGCTCCCGTCCGCCCGCCGGCACAGGTACGTCTCCCCGATCTCCACGGCCACCTCGGCATCCCGGGCCGTTCCCCGCCGCCCCCGGCGCCCCGCGGCCGCTGCCGGTGCCGGTTCCGGGCCCGGCTCCCGCCCCGGGGCCCTCCGGGGCCGCTCGGGGCCCGCCCGGGGCCGCCCCGGACCCGCCCGGGGCCTCCGGCACCGAGCCGGGCCCCGCCGCCGCCATCTTGGAACCCGCCGGAGAGTGACGCGCAACGGCCGCGACGCGTTGCTACGAGACGGGGAAAGGGCGGGGATTGGTTGCTAGGAGACGGGGAAAGGGCGGGAATTGGTTGCCAGGAGACGCGGAGAGGGCGGGGATTGGTTGCTAGGAGACGGAGAAAGGGCGGGGATTTGTTGCTAGGAGACGCGGAAAGGGCGGGGATTGGTTGCTAGGAGACGCGGGAAGGGCGGGGATTTGTTGCTGGGGGCGTGGCTTAGCTGTGAGGGGAGTAAGACTTTCAGGTATGGCGCCTAAAAAATCGGAATTCTTTCGCTCAAAATTCCCGATTTTCACTCAAAGTTATCAATTTTCAGTTTAAAACTCCCTTTCTGCTCACCCCAAATTCTGATTCTTACATCAAAATTTCCCCGTTCGCTCCCAAATTCCCCAAATTTCACTTCAAATCCTCAATTTTACCTTCGATTTCCCCATTTCCCCCCCGAATTCGCATTTTTCGTCCCAATTTCTGAGTAAAAATTCCCTCTTTTACCCCCAAATTCGCAAATTTTGACCCAAAATCCCCGATTCCTCACCCCAACTTCACAATATTTGGGTCAAAATTCCCTTTTTCCACACAAAACCCCCAATTTTAGCACCAAAAGTCTCAAACTTTGACTCAAAATTCCCCTTTTCGCCCTCAAATTTCTCCATTTTTAGCCCCAAAATTCCCAAATTCCACCCCGGGGGTTTTTCCCGGGAATTCCCCTCCCCGTGGACGTCACCGTGACGTCACCGCAGACCTTTGGACTTTGCTCCGCCCCCCCCGGAAGCGATGGAGGCGCTGCGGTACCTGGGGGGGGAGGGGAATTTGGGGAAAAATTGGGAATTTGGGGCGTTTTTTTAGTGAAAATTTAGGGGGTTTTAAAAAATTTTTTTGTGAATTTGGACAATTTTCAGCGATTTTGCCCAATTTGGAGAATTTGCAATTAATTTGGGGGGAATTGGCGGCAATTTTGTGGAACTTCAAAGGAATTTCACGGAATTTTGGGGATTTGAGGAAATTTCAGGGGATTTTGAGAGGAATTTGCAGGGATTTGATTGAATTTTGGGACAATCAATTTCAATTGGATTGAAATTTGGGACAAATTTGGATTTGATGAAATTTTGGGGAATATGATAAGATTTTGTGGAATTTCACAGAACTTTACCGGAATCTGAGGAAATTTTGGGGGAATTCGACGAAACTGTTGAAGTTTGTTTGATTCGAGTGGATTTTGGGTTAATTCGCTGAATTTTGGGGGAGTTTCACGGAATTTTGGGCGAATCAGAGGGAAATTCAGGGAATTTATTTGAATTCCGCCGGGTGAATTTTGGGGTCACCTTGATGAAATTTCGGGGGAATCTTGGGGAATTCCGTTGAAATTGGAGCAATTTTCACCATTTCCGTCTCCGGTTTTTTTTCCCTTTTTTTCCCTTTTTTTTTCCCGCCCCTCCCCCCCAGCTCCGTTTCCCGCCTCCTCTTTGGCCCCGCCCCCCCCGGCCCCGCCCCCAGCCGACCCCGCCCATTCTGGGTCAGCCCCCGCCCCGGGGGGGGAGGGGCGGCCCCGGGGGGTCCTGGCCGCGAGCCTGGGGGAGCTGCGCCAGCAGGTGCTTAATTAACCAGCCGTCATTAATTAGCCGTAATTAGCCGTTATTAGCGATAATTAACCGTGATTAATCCCCATTAGTCCTGATTATCCCGATTAATCCTGCTTAAACTTTAATTAATGGTAATTGCGCCTCATTAAACCTTAATTTTTTGCTAATTAACCTCGATTACACCTCAATTAATTCTAATTAAACCGGGTTAAACCGTAAATAATCATAATTTAGCCTGACTGAGCCTCAATTAATCCAATTTTTCCCGATTAGACCTTAATAAATCCTAATCTAACTGGATTGAACTTCAATAATTATATAATATATCCTTATTAGACCTTAATTAATCCAATTTATCCTGATTAAACCTTAATCAATTCGAGGTTGTCCTATTTAAAGTTCAACTGACCCGAATTAATTTGAATTAATCTTCAACAGACCTTAATGAACCCTGATTAGACCTTAATTCATCCTGATTAAACCCTAATTAACCCTAATTAAACCTTGAGTAGCTTCGATTAAACCCTAATTCATCCGAGCTAAACCCTAATTAATGGTAATTAAAGAGTAATTACTCCCAAATCCCCCCGAAATTTCCCCAAATTCCCCCGAATTTCCCCAAAATCTGCCCCCAAATGTCCTCCAAAGGACCCCAAAATTGCCCAAATTCGCTCCCAAACCCTCCCGGAATCCCCCAAATTTCCCCCAAATTTCCCAAATGCCCCCAAATTCCCCCCAAATCTCCTCTGCATTTCCTCCAAACCACTCCAAAATCCCCCCAAATTTACCCCAAATCCCCCAAATTTCCCCGAATTTCCCCCAAATCCCCCCCCAATTCCACCCCAAATTCCCCCAATTTTCCCAAAATCCTGGAATTTGCCCCAAATTCAGCGGGTTCGGCTCTGGGGCTCTCCCCGCCCTCAGCGCTGGCCCTGGCCGAGGATGGACCCCAAAATCCCCCCTAAATTCCCCCCAAAATGCCCCAAAATCCCCCTAAACCCCCCCCCAAAATGCCCCAAAATCCCCCAATTCCACCCCAAATTCCCCCAATTTTCCCAATTTCCCCGGAATTTGCCCCAAATTCAGGCGGGTTCGGTTCTGGGGCTCTGCCGGCCCCCGGGTGCTGGCCCTGGCCGAGGACGGGACCCTCGTTGAGGACGAGGAATTTTTCGGGACCCTCCCCCCCCACACGGCCCTGCAGGCGCTGGGGGAGGGGCAGCGCTGGGAGCCCCCCGAGGTGAGACCCCCACCCCAAATCCAAAAATCCCAAAAAATCAGCCCAACATTCCCAAAAAAAAAATCCCGAAAAATCACCCCAAAATTCCCAAAAAAAAATCCCAAAAAATCAGCCCAAAATTCCCCCCCCCAAAAAAAAAATCCCAAAAAATCAGCCCAAAATTCCCCCCCTCAAAAAAAAATCCCAAAAAATCAGCCCAAAATTCCTCCCCCAAAAAAAAATCCCAAAAAATCTGCCCAAAATTCCCCCCCAAAAAAAATCCCAGAAAATCAGCCCAAAATTCCCCCCCAAAAAAATTCACCTCCCCCTAAAAATCACCCCAAAATTCTCCTCCCAAAAAAAATCCCAAAAATCACCCCAAAATTCCCCTCCAAAAAAAAATCCAAAAAAATCAGCCCAAAATTCCCCCCCCCAAAAAAAAAATCCCAAAAAATCAGCCCAAAATTCCAACCCCCAGAAAAAATCCCACAAAATTCCCAAAAAAAAAAATCCTGAATAAATCCCCAAAATTCCAAATAAATCCCCCAAAATTCAGAATAAATCCCCCAAAATGCCCTAAAACCCAGAATAACCCCCCAAAATTGAGAATAACGCCCCAACCCCCCCATTGTGCCCCCTCCTGTCCCCTCAGTCCCCCCCCGGTTTTGCTCCGCTCTTGGTTCCGTCCCCGGCTCCCCCGAGCTCTTCCGGCCCAACGCCCTCATCAGGTGAGGCCAAAACCCGGCAAAATCGGCCCAAAATTACTGCAAAATGATCACAAAATTACTGTGAAATTATTGTGAAATTATCTCAAAATTATCACAAATTTATTGTGAAATTATTGCAAAATTATTGCCAAATTATCTCAAAATTATTGTGAAATTATTGTGAAATTATCTCAAAATTATCACAAAATTACTGTGAAATTATTGTGAAATTATCTCCAAATTATCACAAAATTACTGCGAAATTATCGCAAAATTATTGCCCAATTGCCTCAAAATTATCACAAAATTATCTCGGAATTGTCATGAGATTATCTCAAAATTATCCCAAAATATCCCCAAAATTACGGCAAAATTATTGTAAAATTAGCTCAAAATTACCCCAAAATTGTGACAAAACAATCTCAAAATTATCTCACAATTATCCCCAAATTATTACAAAACTATCGCAAAATTATTGTAAAGTTATCTCAAAATCGGCCCACAATTATCACAAAATTATTGTGGAATTATCTCCAAATTGTCCCAAAATTATCTCAAAATTATCTCACAACTATCCCAAATTATTACAAAACTATTGCAAAATTATTGTAAAATTATCTCAAAATCGGCCCACAATTACCGACAAAATTATTGTGGAATTATCTCAAAATTGTCCCAAAATTATCTCAAAATTATCCCAAAATTATCTCACAATTACCCCAAAATTATTACAAAATTATCGCAAAATTGTCCCAAATTTTCGCAAAATTATCACAACATTATTGCAAGGTTATCTCAAAATTATTCACCAAACTATCTCAAAATTATCTCGAAATTATTGTGAAATTATCGCAAAATTCTCATAAATTTATCACAAAATAACCTCAAAATTATTGTGAAATCATTGTAAAACCATTTCACAATTACCCCTAAATATTCCTAAAATTATCCCAAAATATTCCCAAAATTATCCCAAAATATTCCCAACGTTATCTCAAAATCAGCCCAAAAACCAGCCCACAATTATCATAAAATTATCACAAAATTAACCCAAAATTATCACCAAATTATCACCAAATTATTACAAAATTAACACAAAATTATCTCAAAATCGGCCCAAAATTACTGCGAAATTATCACAAAATTATTTCTGTTTTTTGGGGCTCCTCAGGGTTGGTTTTTTGGGGTGATTTTGGCGGTTTTGGGGCTTTTCAGGACGGTTTTTGTGGTGTTTTTTGGGCTTTTCTGGGTGGTTTCTGTGTTTTCCGTGGCGATTTTTGTGGTGATTTTTTGCAGTTTTCGGTGTTTTTTTTGTGGTTTTCGGGGTGTTTTTAACGTTTTTTCGGGGTGGTTTTTCCGTTTTTCGGGGTGTTTTTTTACGTTTTCGGGGGTGCCTGGTGGGTTTTTTGGGGTGATTTTGGGTGTTTTCGGTGCCCCGCCGCAGGAGCTGCTGCGGCTCCTGGCGTCGCTGTGCGGGGCCCTGGGCCGGGCCCTGCTCGGGGTCTCGGCCGCGCTCCGGCCGCTCCTCGAGGGACCCCAGACCCACAGGGAGCGGCACTGACCCCGCCCCCTGCCGCAGGCCACGCCCCCTCGCCGGGAAACCACGCCCACTTCCAGCAAACCCCACCCAATTATCGTAAACCACGCCCATTCCGCGTAAGCCCCGCCCATATACACTTAAGTG
Organism: Ammospiza maritima maritima; assembly: GCA_036010785.1. Classification (NCBI taxonomy): domain Eukaryota; kingdom Metazoa; phylum Chordata; class Aves; order Passeriformes; family Passerellidae; genus Ammospiza; species Ammospiza maritima. The sequence goes on from JAYKTQ010000057.1 coordinate 35,963, forward strand.
CCGCCCATTTTGTTTAAACCCCGCCCATCCCCTTAAACCCCACCCAATGCCCTTTAAACCCCACCCACTCCCCCTAAACCCCGCCCATTCAACACAAGCCCCGCCCATATCCCTTAAGCACCGCCCATTTTGCTTAAACCCCACTCACTCCCCTTTAAGCCCCACCCACTCCCCCTGAACCCCGCCCATTCACCATAAGCCCCGCCCATATCCCCTTAAGCACCGCCCATTTTGTTTAGACCCCACCCATCCCCCTTAAACCCCACCCATTCCCATTAAGCCCCACCCAAAGCCCTTCAAACCCCACCCACTCCGCTTAAACCCCACCCATTCACCATAAGCCCCGCCCATATCCCCATAAGCAACGCCCACTTTGTTTAAACCCCACCCATCCCCCTTAAACCCCACCCATTCCATTAAGCCCCACCCAAAGCCCTTTAAACCCCACCCACTCCTTCTAAACCCCACCCATTCACCATAAGCCCCGCCCATATCCCCTTAAGCACCGCCCATTTTGTTTAAACCCCACCCATCCCCCTCAAACCCCGCCCATCCCCCTTAAACCCCACCCATAGCCCTTTAAACCCCACCCACTCCCTCCAAAGCCCCGCCCATTCCGCTTAAACCCCGCCCATTCTGTCCAAAACAATCTCAAAACCACGCCCCAACTTTAAGCCACGCCCACTCTCAATGAGACCACGCCCATTCCAGCAACCCCACCCAGTTAAAACCATCCAAAGCCACGCCCACTCCCATTAAGCCACACCCACCTTTTTGGGCGCCATGCCCATATAAGGCAACTTTAACCCCGCCCCTCACCTCTTAAGCCACGCCCCTTCAAGCAAAACATCGACCACACCCCCTTTCTCATTTAGCCCCGCCCACTTTAAGCCACACCCCCTTTTAAAGCGACAACGCCAGAACAGACAAATAATTTAAAAAAAACATAAAAATAAAATTTTAATTTAAAATATCTTACAGTGGGCGGGGCCAGCGGCGGTCAGAGGGCGTGGGGGGCGTGGTCAGAGCGGCAGGCCCCGCCCCCTTTGCAGCCCCTCCCACTGTGGGCGGTGCCTCAGGAACAGCTCCAGGCTCAGGCTCCGGGCGACGCCGCGGCCGAGGGGGTCCCGACGCAGCCGCGGCAGGAGCGGGGCTGGAAACGGGGCAAAAAAGGGGAAATTTGGGCAAAAGGACACAACAAAAGAAACAAAACAAAAATACCCCTCAAAAGAGATCAAAATAACCCCAAAAAACGCCCTCAAAATGCCCCAAAATCCCCTTTAAAGGTCACTCAAAATAACCCCAAAGTTTGCGTTTAAAGGTCTACAAAAAAATCGTGAAACGCTCCTTAAAATCCTCCCAAAATCCCCTTGAGATTGCCCAAAATGGCTCAAATTTCACCCAGATTTCAACCCAAATTTCCCCTAAATTTCCCCAAATCCCAGAGAAGCCCCCAGACCCAATTCCGAGGCGATCTGGACCCACTGGGAGGTGCTGCAGGCCCAGGACCCCCCAAAATCCCCAAAAAATCCCATTGAAATTGCCCAAAATGCCCCAAATTTCACCCAAATTTTACCCAAATTTTTCCCCAAATTTCACCCAAATTTCCCCAAATCCCAGAGAAGCCCCAGACCCAATTCCGAGGCGATCTGGACCCTCTGGGGGAGGGGGCTGCAGGCCCAGGACCCCCCAAAATACCCAAAAATCCCATTGAAATTGCCCAAAATGGCTCAAATTTCAACCCAGATTTCACCTAGATTTCGCCCAAATTTCCCCAAAATGAAGGAGAAGCCCCCAGACCCAATTGCAAGGCGATGATCTGGACCCGCTGGGGAGGGGGCGGCAGGCCCAGGACCCCCCAAAATCCCCAAAAAATCCCATTGAAATTGCCCAAAATGCCCCAAATTTCACCCAAATTTCACCCAAATTTCACCCAAATTTCCCCAAAAGGAAGGAGAAACCCCCAGACCCAATTCAGAGGCGATCTGGACCCGCTGGGGGAGGCTGCAGGCCCAGGACCCCCCAAAATCCCCCAAAAGTCCCCCAAAAATCCCATTGAGATTGCCCCAAAATGGCTCAAATTTCACCCAAATTTTACCCAAATTTTCCCCAAATTTCCCCCAAATTTCCCCAAATCCAGAGAAGCCCCCAGACCCAATTCGGAGGCGATCTGGACCCACTGGGGGAGGGGCTGCAGGCCCAGGACCCCCCAAAATACCCCAAAATCCCCCAAAAATCCCACTTAAATTGCACCAAAATGGCTCAAATTTCACCCAAATTTCACCCAAATTTCACCCAAATTTCGCCCAAATTTCCCCAAAAGGAAGGAGAAGCCCCCAGACCCAATTCGGAGGCGATCTGGACCCGCTGGGGGAGGGGGGCTGCAGGCCCAGGCCGTGTCCAGCACTCGGCTCCCGCTCTTGTCCTTGGCCAGCGCTGCCCAGTGACCCTGCAATTATTCATTAAAATTCATTAAAATTCACTAAAATTCACCAAAATTAACCCTGCAGTCATTCATTGAAATTCATTAAAATTCACCAAAATTAACCCTGCAGTCATTCATTGAAATTCATTAAAATTCTCCAAAATTAACCCTGCAATCATTCACTAAAACTCATTAAAATTCACCAAAATTAACCCAAAACGCTCCTGAGATTATCCCAAAATCATTCCAAAAAGTATCCAAAAAATGTTCTAAAATTATTGCAAAATTATCCCAAAATTAGCACAGGACGTTATTAAAATTACCACAAACGTATTCCAAAATATGCCAAAATTACCCTAAAAACGTCCCCAAATCATCCCAAAATATTTCTAAAACTCTCCCAGAACCAGCACAAAATATTGCCCAAATATTCCTAAAATGATCACAAAAATATGCCCAAAATATGCTACAATCACCCAAAAATATTACTAAAATTATTCCAAAATACTCCTGAAATTACCCAGAAATATTCCAAAATACTTCTAAAATTACCCCAAAAATATCCTGAAGTATTCCTGAAGTTATCCCGAAAATCCTGACAAAATTTCCTGAAGGAAATCCCTTGCAAACACCAATTTTGTGGTGTAAAAATTCAGATGTTTTTTCGTTGAAAAAAAATTTTTTTTCTTAAAAATCAGAATTTTTGATGGAAAATAATTTCTGTTTTTTTGACTAAAAGTTGGTATTTTTTTGGCTAAAAAATCCAAATTTTTTCAGTAAAAAATCCAAATTTTTTCAGTAAAAAATCAGATTTTTTTTCCCAAAAATTGGGGGTTTTTTTCTCCAAAAAAATTCGTATTTTTTGTTACCTTGAGGCGTTTGAGGAGCCGTTTTTTGTGGGTTTTGGGGACGGTTTTTGACCCCAAAATCGCGTCCCAAATTCGGCTCCCAGGGGGGCTCCGGGCCAGCCCCAAAAACCCAAATTGGCCCTCAAAAACTCCTTTTTGTTTACTGAAAATTTGAGAACTTTTTTGCTGAAAAATCAGAAACTTTTTCCCGAAAAATTGGGAATTTTTTTAAATGAAAACTGTATTTTTTTTGCTAAAAAGCTAAATTTTCTTTTCCTGAAAAATGACATTTTTTTGGCTTAAAAAATTCAAATTTTTTTTTTGCTAAAAAATCAGTTTATCTTGTTAAAAAACCACCATTTTTAAAATTTTAAAAACACCATTGTTTTGCTAAAAAAAACCACAATGTTTTGTGCTAGAAAAACTCTCCTATTTTTTGTTAAAATAAACCCGTTTTTTTTACCGAAACCCTCACTTTTTTTGGTGCAAAATAATCCCAACTTCTGCGCTCAAAAAAATTATATTTGTTGCTGCAAAAATTGAGACAATTTTTGCTAAAAAACCTGATTTTTTTTGGTAAAAAATGCAATTTTTTTCCACCAAAAAATCTGATTTTTTTTGGCAAAAAATCCGTATTTTTTTCAGTAAAAAATCAGATTTTTTTCCCGTTTTTTTCTGCGCGTTTTCTGGGTACCTTGAGGTGTTTTCAGGAGCCGTTTTTTTGTGGTTTTTGGGGACGTTTGGTGACCCCAAAATCGCGTCCCAGACTCGGCTCCCGGGGGGGCTCCGGGCCAGCCCCAAAACCCCTCAAAATTTCAAGTTTGAACGGGGAAAAACACTCTTAAAATCTACTTCTTTTAGTCAAAAAACCTGGATTCTTTCACTGAAAAAACTGGATTTTTTGCTAAAATAATCAAACTGAGAAAATTGTATTTGTTGCTGAAAAAAATCGGGAACTATTTTTGCTAAAAAAACCTGATTTTTTTTCGGTAAAAAATGCAATTTTTTCCACCAAAAAATCTGATTTTTTTTGGCAAAAAATCCGTATTTTTTCGCTAAAAAATCAGATTTTTTTTCCCGTTTTTTTCTGCGTGTTTTTCTGGGTACCTTGAGGCGTTTGAGGAGCCGTTTTTTGTGGTTTTTGGGGACGTTTGGTGACCCCAAAAATCGCGTCCCCAGACTCGGCTGCCGGGGGGGCTCCGGGCCAGCCTCAAAAATCCCTTTTTATTCTCTGGAAATTTGGGATTATTTTCTCCACAAAACAGCAGAATTTTTACAGACAAATTGGGGTTTTTTTTTACTGAAATATCATGGATTTTTTTCCCCAAAAATTGAACTTTTTGGCAAAAAAATCATTCTTTTATGTCTTGGAAAAATTAGAACATGTTGCTAAAAAAGAATCAGAAATTTTTTGCTTGAAATTAATCCAATTTCTGTGCTGAAAAATCCGAATTTTTTTTGCCCAAAACCCGCGATTTTAGAACTAAAAATTCACATACCTTCACACAAAAATTTAGGTTTTTTTTTTTCTAAAAACTGATTTTTGTTTTTTTGCTAAAAAGCACTCTTTTTCTTCTGAAGAAATAATTCCGATTTTTGTGCCGAAGAATCACAATTTCCGCTTTTTTCCCATGGAAAAAGTCCAATTTTCACACCGAAAAAAATCAGATTTTTTTTGCTAAAAAATTCATATTTTTTCGCCAAAAAATCAGATTTTTTTCCCGTTTTTTTCTGCGTGTTTTTCTGGGTACCTTGAGGCGTTTGAGGAGCCGTTTTTTGTGGGTTTTTGGGGACGTTTGGTGACCCCAAAATCGCGTCCCAGACTCGGCTCCTTGGGGGGCTCCGGGCCAGCCCCAAAAACCCAAATTGGCCCTCAAAAACTCCTTTTTGTTTACTGAAAATTTGAGAACTTTTTTTGCTGAAAAATCAGAAACTTTTTCCCAAAAAATTGGGAATTTTTTTTAAATGAAAACTGTATTTTTTTTTGCTAAAAAGCTAAGTTTTCTTTTCCTGAAAAAATGACATTTTTTGGCTTAAAAAAAATCAATTTTTTTTTTGCTAAAAAATCAGTTTTGTCTTGTTAAAAACCACCATTTTTAAAATTTTTAAAAACACCATTGTTTTGCTAAAAAAACCACAATGTTTTGTGCTAGAAAAAATCTCCTATTTTTGTTAAAATAAACCCGTTTTTTTTACCGAAACCCTCACTTTTTTGGGGCAAAATAATCCCAACTTCTGCGCTCAAAAAAATTATATTTGTTGCTGCAAAAATCGGGGACTATTTTTGCTAAAAAAACCTGATTTTTTTCGGTAAAAAACGCAATTTTTTCCACCAAAAAATCTGATTTTTTTTGGCAAAAAATTCGTATTTTTTCAGTAAAAAATCAGATTTTTTTCCCGTTTTTTTCTGCGTGTTTTCTGGGTACCTTGAGGCGTTTGAGGAGCCGTTTTTTTTGTGGTTTTTTGGGGACGTTTGGTGACCCCAAAATCGCGTCCCAGACTCGGCTCCCGGGGGGGCTCCGGGCCAGCCTCAAAAATCCCTTTTATTTTCTGGAAATTTGGGATTATTTTTCTCCACAAAAACAGGAGAATTTTTACAGACAAATTGGGGTTTTTTTTACTGAAATATCATGGATTTTTTTCCCCAAAAATTGAACTTTTTGGCAAAAAATCATTCTTTTATGTCTTGGAAAAATTAGAACTTGTTGCTAAAAAGAATCAGAAATTTTTGCTTGAATGTAATCCAGTTTTTGTGCTGAAAAATCCAAATTTTTTTTTGCCCAAACCCGCGATTTTAGAACTAAAAATTCACATACCTTCACACAAAAATTTGGGGTTTTTTTTTTCTAAAAACTGATTTTCGTTTTTTTTGCTAAAAAGCACTCTTTTTCTTCTGAAGAAATAATTCCGATTTTTTGTGCCGAAGAATCACAATTTCCGCTTTTTTCCCATGGAAAAAGTCCAATTTTCACACCGAAAAAAATCAGATTTTTTTTGCTAAAAAAATTCATATTTTTTCGCCAAAAAATCAGATTTTTTTTCCCGTTTTTTCTGCGCGTTTTCTGGGTACCTTGAGGCGTTTGAGGAGCCGTTTTTTTGTGGTTTTTGGGGACGTTTGGTGACCCCAGAACGGCATCCCAGACTCGGCTCCCGGGGGGGCTCCGGGCCAGCCCCAAAACCCCTCAAAATTTTCAAGTTTGAATGGGGAAAAACACTCTTAAAATCTACTTCTTTTTAGTCAAAAACCTGGATTCTTTCACTGAAAAACTGGATTTTTTGCTAAAATAATCAAACTGAGAAAATTGTATTTGTTGCTGAAAAAAATCGGGGACTATTTTTGCTAAAAAACCTGATTTTTTTCGGTAAAAAAATGCAATTTTTTCCACCAAAAAATCTGATTTTTTTTTGGCAAAAGATCCGTATTTTTTCGCTAAAAAAATCAGATTTTTTTCCCGTTTTTTCTGCGTGTTTTTCTGGGTACCTTGAGGCGTTTGAGGAGCCGTTTTTTTGTGGTTTTTGGGGACGTTTGGTGACCCCAAAAATCGCGTCCCAGACTCGGCTGCCGGGGGGGGCTCCGGGCCAGGGCGGGCAGGGCCGGGGGGGGCAGCGCCCGCAGCGCCCCCAGGATGGGGGAGGGGTCCCGGAAGTGCAGGAGCAGCTGCAGAGCGCGGGAACCTGCGGGGGAGGGGCCCGGGGGCTGCGGGAAAACGGGGGGAGAACGGGAAAATCGGGGAAATTGGGGAAAACGGGATATGGGGGGGAAAACGGGAAAATCGGGGAAAATTTGGAAATTGGGGGAAATTGGGGATATGGGGGGAAAACGGGAAAAATCGGGGAAATTGGGGAAAATTGGAAAATGGGGGAAAAACGGGAAAATCGGGGAAAATTGGGGAAAACGGGAAAATCGGGGAAATTGGGGAAAACGGGACATGGGGGGGGAAAACGGGAAAATCGGGGAAATTTGGAAATTGGGGAAATTGGGATATGGGGGGAAAACGGGGAAAATCGGGGAAATTGGGGAAAACGGGATATGGGAGGGAAATTGGGGAAATTTGGAAATTTGGGAAATTGGGATATGGGGGGAAAACGGGAAAATCAGGGAAATTTTGGGAATTTGGGGAAATTGGGGATATGGGGGGAAAACGGGAAAATCGGGGAAATTTGGAAATTGGGGAAATTAGGATATGGGGGGAAAACGGGAAAATCGGGGAAATTGGGGAAAACGGGATATGGGGGGGGAAATTGGGGAAATTTGGAAATTTGGGAAATTGGGATATGGGGGGGAAAACGGGAAAATCAGGGAAATTTGGGAATTTGGGGAAATTGGGATATGGGGGGGGAAACGGGAAAATCAGGGAAAATCGGGGAAATTGGGGGAAATTGGGATATGGGGGGAAACGGGAAAATCGGGGAAATTTGGGAATTGGGATATGGGGGGAAACGGGGGGGGAAAACGGGAAAATCGGGGAAATTTGGAAATTGGGGAAATTGGGATATGGGGGGGAAATGGGGGGAAAACGGCAAAATCAGGGAAATTGGGGAATTGGGATATGGGGGGAAATGGGGGAAAACGGGAAAATCGGGGAAATTGGGGGAAAACGGGATATGGGGGAAAACAGGAAAATCGGGGAAATTTGGAAATTGGGGAAATTGGGATATGGGGGGGAAATGGGGGAAAAAAATGGGAATTTTGGGAAATTGGGATATGGGGGGAAACAGGGGGAAAACGGGAAAATCCGGGAAATTTGGAAATTGGGATATGGGGGGGAATGGGGGGAAACGGGGAAAATCGGGGAAATTTGGGAAAATTGGGGAAATTGGGATATGGGGGGGAAACGGGGGGAAATCGGGGAAATTTGGGAAATTGGGGATATGGGGGGGAAATTGGGGAAAATTTGGAAATTTGGGAAATTGGGATATGGGGGGAAACGGGAAAATCGGGAAAAATGGGGAAATTGGGATATGGGGGGGAATGGGGGAAAAGGGGAAAATCGGGGAAATTTGGAAAATTGGGGAAATTGGGATATGGGGGGAAAACGGGAAAATCGGGGAAATTTGGATATGGGGGGGAAATGGGGGAAAAAATGGGAATTTTGGGGAAATTTGGGAATTGGGATATGGGGGGAAATGGGGGGAAAACGGGAAAATCGGGGAAATTTGGGAATTGGGGAAATTGGGATATGGGGGGAAATCGGGGAAATTGGGGAAATTTGGGAATTGGGATATGGGGGGAAATGGGGGGAAAACGGGAAAATCGGGGAAATTTGGAAATTGGGGAAATTGGGATATGGGGGGAAATGGGGGAAAACGGGAAAATCGGGGAAATTGGGATATGGGGGGGAATGGGGGAAAACGGGAAAATCGGGGAAATTTGGCGAAATTGGGATATGGGGGGAAACGGGGGGGAAACGGGAAAATCGGGGAAATTTGGAAATTGGGATATGGGGGGGGAAAATGGGGGAAAAAATGGGAATTTAGGGGGAAAATTCGGGGGGAAAATTGGGGATTTTGGAGGGAAAAATGGGAGAGAGGAAGGGGGTAAAATGGAGAAAATAAATAGCAAAAGGGAAAAATGGGGAAGTTTGGGAAAATTGGGAAAAAATGGGGAAAACAAGAGGAAAAAAATCAAGCTAAAACCAAATAATTTAAAAACCCATGAAAAAACCCAAGCCCCTAAGCCCCGCCCCTTCAAGCCACACCCATTTAACCCCACCCATGAAAGCCCCGCCCCTTCAGGCCACACCCATTTAACCCCACCCATGAAAGCCCCGCCCTTCAGGCCACACCCATTTAAACCCCCTCACAAAAGCCCCGCCCCTTCAGACCACACCCATTTAACCCAACCCATTAAAGCCCCGCCCCTTCAGGCCACACCCATTTAACCCCACCTATGAAAAGCCCCGCCCCTTCAGACCACACCCATTTAACCCAACCCATGAAAGCCCCGCCCCTTCAGGCCACACCCATTTAACCCCACCCATGAAAGCCCCGCCCCTTCAGGCCACACCCATTTAACCCCACCCATGAAAGCTCAGCCCCTTCAGGCCACACCCATTTAACCCCACCCATGAAAGCTCCGTCCCCTTCAGGCCACACCCATTTAACCCCACCCATGAAAGCTCCGCCCCTTCAGACCACACCCCTTTAACCCCACCGATAAAAGCCCCTCCCCTTCAGGCCACACCCATTTAACCCCACCCATGAAAGCCCCGCCCCTTCAGGCCACACCCATTTAACCCCACCCATGAAAGCCCCGCCCCTTCAGGCCACACCCATTTAACCCCACCCCTTCCCAGGCCACTCCCTATGACCTCACCCTCTTAAGCCCCACCCACTTTAGACCCCACCCCAGTAAAGCCCCGCCCCTTTTACCTCAGGCTCCGCCCCCTTGCCGCTGTCCCCGCCCTCCAGGGGGCGGAGCTGGGCCAGGGCGGTGACGCATTGGGGGTGGTGGGGGCGGGGCCCCAGCAGCGCAGGGCCTGATGGGAAAAGGGGCGGGGCTTAAAGGGAATAATGGAAAAGGGGTGGAGCTTAAGGAAATAAGTGAGGCTCAAGGGAAAGGGGTGGGGGCTTACGTGAGGGTTTAATAACAGAATGGCAAAAAGGGGTGGAGCTTAAAGGAAAGGGGAGGGGCTTAGAGAAATGGGTGGGGTTAAAGGGAAAGGGGCGTGGCTTGAAGACTGACATGTTTAAATGGGCAGGGCTTTTCTTAAAAGGGGCGGGGCTTCAAGAAAAGAGGTGTGGCTTAGAAGGAGGGGCCTAAATGGGGTGGGACTAAAGGTAATGGGTTACTGCCTACAGAAAAGGGGTGGGGCTTAAGGGAAAGGGGTGGGGTTTGAAAAAAAAAGGGTGTGGCTTGTATGAAAAGGGTGGAGCTTAGAGAGAGAATGGCTAAAAATGGGCGGAGCTTAAAGGAAAAGGGCACGGCTTACATGAAAGAGGTGTGGCTTAAAGAGGGTGGGGCTGAAAGAGGCGGGGCTTAACAGAAAGGGGTTGGAGCAAAGCAGGACAGGGACGGATAGGAAAGGGGCGGGGCTTAGAGGAATGGGGAGGGGGCCCAACATTGCCAAAACTGGTGGGAAAGGGGGCGGGGTCTTATGGTGGGGGTTACAGGGAATGGGTGGGACTTAAGGGAAAGGGGCGGGGCTTAGAGCAAGACTAAAATGGGGTGTGGCTTAAAGGGAAAAGGGAGGGGCTTAAAGAGGCTGGGCTTAAGGGGGGTGTGGCCAAAAGGGGGAGGGCTTAAATGAAATGGGTTGTGGCTTAACAAAAGTGGGGCGTGGGCCAAATAGACGCGTGGCCTTAGAGGAAGGGGCGTGGCCTAACCAGGATATTAAAGCGGGCGGGGCCTAAACAATGGGGTTTGTAGGAGAAGGGGCGTGGCTTATACGGCGAGCACAAAAGTGGGCGGGGCTTATCTAGAAGGGGGACGTGGTTTATCGCGCAGTGGGCGTGGCCTAGGCGCGGAAGGGGCGTGTCCCACCTGGAAGAGGCAGCGCAGCGCCTCCCCCTGGAGCCGGGGGGTGCCTCTGGGCCGCCCCCAGCAGGGCCAGGACGACCCCGGGGTGGCCCCGGGCCAGCGGCTCCTGCAGGGCGGGGCCCAGCTCCGACAGCGCCTCCGACGCCCTGCGCGACAGGGACGCGCCCACCCGGGTTAGCCACGCCCACCCGGGTTAGCCACGCCCCACCGTGGTTCGGGCTACGCCCCCACAAACTCCCACCGGCCAATCCCCAGTCACTCCCGGTTAAGTAAGTTATTTAAGCCCCACCCACTCGGGGTTTTGGTTTCTTTGAGCCCGTCCCACCACCCTTCTGACCAATAGGAACGTCCCTCTAAGCCACACCTCCTTTAAGCTCCTCCTTTTTCAAATCCCGCTCCTTTAAGCTCCTCCCACCAGCCTTCTGACTAATGGGAACCTCCTTCTAAGCCCCACCCCTTTAAGCTCCTCCTCTTTCAGGTCTCCACCCCCTTTCAACCACTCCCCATGACCTCTCGGCCAATCAAACCCTCCATGTTAATCAACATCCCCTATTAAGCCCCGCCTACTCCACATTTTATTCCTCTTAGCCCCTCCCACCACTGCTCCACCCAATTGCATTCTTTCTTTACGCCCCGCCCATTTCCTGCACCCAATTAAACCCCACCCACCCCAAATTAACATTTTAGGCTCCGCCTCCTTCCAGGATAAAAAGCCGCACCCACCACCTTCCCAACCAATGCGATTCTCCCTTTAGGCCCCTCCCTTCTAAGCCACAACTCCTCTGGACCCCTCCCCCTTAAGCTCCACCCCTTTCAAGCTCCTCCCTTTAAAGCTCCACCCATTGAGACCCCGCCCCTTTAATACAGACCCCTTAAAAAACCCTCCCCCCTAAGCCACACCCCATTTAAAGCCCCTCCCTTTAAAGCTCCACCCATCCAAACCACTCCCCTTTAATCCCCACCCCCTTGAAGCCCCTCCCCCTAAAAACTCCCGTTATTCCCTGTCAAAGCCCCGCCCCCCTTTAAACCACGCCCCCAAAGCCCCACCCAGCCAATCCCCGCCTACCACATCCTCGGGGGCGTGGTCCAGGAGCCTCTGCAGGCCGTGATTGGCCACTCGGTGGGCAGGCCACGCCCCTCAGGTGACCCCCGCAGGTGACCCCGGAAGAGCTCGCGGAGCCCCGGGGGGTCCAGGGACTGTCATGGGCCGCCTCCAGGAGGCGGGACCGCTCGGGGTCCTGCAGTGGACGTCAGCAGAGGGCTGGGCCAATCAGAGAGAGGGAAGCAGAGAGGGCGGCCCCATCAGAGAAAAGGGGTTGGGGGAAGTGGCCAATCAGGAAAAAAGGGATTTGAAGAAGCGGCCAATCAGAGCGCAGAAGGTGCTGGGTGCAACCAATCAGGGAAAGGAAAAGTGGGAGCAGCAGCCAATCAGAGAACAAGGATCAAAGACAGTGACCAATCGGAGAAAAAGGATTGAAAGCAGCGGTCAATCAGATAAAAGCGATCCAAAATAGCGGCCAATTGGAAAAAAAGGGATTGAGAGCAACAGCCAATCAGAGGGTAGGACCTGCAGACCACAGGCAATCAGGGAAAAACCATCCAAAGCAGCGGCCAATCAAAGAAAACCGATCAAGGACAGCAAACCAATCAGAGGAAAAAGGATTTGGAGGACCGGCCAATCAGAGAAAAGGTTTTGGAAACAGCAGCCAACCAGAGAAAAGGGATTGGGAACAGGAGCCAATCAAAGCTCAGCACCCACAGAGGACAGCCAATCAGTGAAAAGGGATCCGGAGCAGCAGCCAATCAGGGCATGGACACTGTGGCTCTGCCTAAATTTGGAAAGAGCAGCCAATCACAGAAAGGGGCGTGGCCAATGAGGGGAGGAGTTTCCCAATCAGGAAATGCACGCTGGGAGTCTCCAGCCAATCAGCAAACAGCACCAGGAACCCTCAGCCAATCAGCACAGAGGAGGAAATGAAGCAGCCAATGAGCACTCACCTCTGGTCGTGGGCGGGGCTCTCCTGGCTGAGGCAGCCAATCAGGGCGTGGCAGAAGCGGGCGCAGGAAGGTGATTGGCTGCGGTGCAGGGCCCGGAGCGCCCCCTGCAGGCACAGGCTGGCGCAGGCCGGGCTCAGCAGGGCTGGCAATGGGGAATTTGGGAAAATTTGGGAAAAATTTGGGAAAAATTTGGGAAAAATTTGGGAAAAATTTGGAGATTTTAGGGGGAATTTGGGGAATTTGGGGGAAAAAAATTGGGAATTTTGGGGGGAAATTTGGGAATTTTGGTGAATTTTAGGAGGAATTTTTAAGGGGATTTTGGGGGAAATTTGGAGGGAATTTGGGAGATTTTGAGGGGAAATTTCGGGTTTTGGGGGTAATTTGGAAATTTTGGGGGGCAATTTAGGGGATTTTAGGGGGAAATTCTGAAATTTTGGGAGAAATTTGTGAGATTTTAAGGGCAAATTTGGGAACATTGGGGGGAAAAATTTGGGGATTTTGGGGACATTTCAGGAGAAAATTTGGGGATTTTTTGGGGGAATTTGGAATAATTTAGGGGAAAAATTTGGGGATACTGGGAAATTTTAGGAAGAAATTTGGGAATATTAGGGAAAAATTTGGGGATATTTAGGGTTTTTGGGTGATTTTGGAGTAATTTTTGGGGCTTTTACGGGTGATTTTTTTGGATTTTAAAGATGATTTTTGGGCTTTTTTTTAGGGTAATTTTGGGGTGATTTTGAGGTTTTGAAGGTGATTTGGGGATTTTTAGGATAATTTTTGAGTGATTTTGAAGTTTTAAGACTCATTTTTTGGGTGATTTTGGGGTGATTTTTTGGGGTTTTTTGGCTCACCTGGGATTTGCTGCTCCAGCCCCTGCGCCAGCTCCTCCAGCAGGGGGCGGAACGAGGGCGGAAGCTCCGCCCCCTCTGGCAGTGACCACGCCCCCTTTGCCTTTAGCTCCGCCTTCTTTGTCTTTGGCTCCGCCCCCTTGGGAGGAGGGCACTGGGGCAGAAATTGAGAGGGGGAAATCATCAAAAACCTCCAAAAATCCCAAAACCTCCCCAAAAATCTCCCCCAAAACCCTCTAAAAATCCCCAAATTCCTCCTAAATCCCCCAAAACTCCCAAATCTCCCCACAAAATTCCCCAAATTCCCCCTAAAAACCCTTCCAATTTCCCCCCAAATTCCCCTCAAAGCCCCAAAAAAACCCCTACCACCCCCCAAAATCCCACTAAACCCCCCCCGAACTCTCCTAAAAATCCAAAATCACCCCAAATTCCTCCTCTCACCTGGGTCGGCGCCGCTGCTGAGGCAGGGTGCCGAGCCACTGAGCAGCCCCAAATCCCCCTTAAACCCCCTCAAATCCCCCCAAACCCTCCCAAAAATCCCCAAATCACCCCAAATTCCTCCTCTCACCTGGGTCGGCGCCGCTGCTGAGCACCCCCAAATCCCCCCAAACCCCCCCAAAAATCCCCAAATCACCCCCAATTCCCCCTCACCCGGGTCGGCGCCGCCGCTGAGCAGCCCCAAATCCCCCTCAAATCCCCCCAAACCCCCCCAAAAATCCCCAAATCACCCCCAATTCCCCCTCACACCCGGGTCGGCGCCGCTGCTGAGCACCCCCAAATCCCCCCAAACCCTCCCCAAACCCCAAAATCACCCCAAATTCCTCCTCTCACCTGGGTCGATGCTGCTGCTGAGCACCCTCAAATCCCCCCAAAACCCCCCAAAAACCCCAAAATCACCCCAAATTCCCCCTCACACCGGTCGGCGCCGCTGCTGAGCACCCCCAAATCCCCCCAAACCCTCCCAAAACCCCAAAATCACCCCAAATTCCTCTCTCACCTGGGTCGGCGCTGCTGCTGAGCAGCCCCAAATCACCCCAAACCCCCCCAAAAATCCCCAAATCACCCCAAATTCCCCCTCTCACCCAGGTCGAACCCCCCTCAAATCCCCCCAAACCCCCCAAAAATCCCAAATCACCCCCAATTCCCCCTCACCCGGGTCGGCGCCGCCGCTGAGCAGCCCCAAATCCCCCTCAAATCCCCCAAACCCCCCAAAAATCCCCAAATCACCCCCAATTCCCCCTCACCCGGGTCGGCGCCGCCGCTGAGCAGCCCCAGCAGGGCCCTGAGCACGAAGCTGCCGTTGGGGTCCCGGCCAGGCCCCCCAAATCCCGCCCCAGGACCCCGCCCAGCTCCGCCAGCGCCCCCTGCAGCCCCTCCCCCAGCGCGTGCCCCTCCCCAGCGCCGCCAGGGCCCGGCCCAGGGCGGCCTCGAGCAGCCGGGACCCCCGGGGGTGGCGGGAGACCCCCCCCAATCGGGCGATGAAGGGGGTGAGGGTCTCGGGGGGGCAGCGGGGCAGGAGCCGCAGCAGCAGCCGGGAGCCCCCGGGGTGCAGCGCCGCCGACGGCAGGCAGCGGGAGAGCTCCGAGAGGACGTTGGGCGTGAAGAGGGCTGCAGAGAAAAAGAAGGAAAATGGGAATTAAACATGAGGAAATGGGGGTTGAAATACCAAAAATGGGGTGAGAGGCGGAAAAATGGGGGTTAAACAACAAAAAATGGGGTCGGGAGTGACAAAATGGCGGTCGGGAGTGACAAAATGGCGGGCGTGAGACAATGGCGGTCAGGAGTGAGAAAATGGGGATTAAACCCCAAAAAATGGGGATAAAATCTAAAAAAATGGGGTTAAACATCAAAAAATGGGGTTAAACCTGAAAAAATGGGGTCGGGAGTGAGAAAATGGCGGTCGGGAGTGACAAAATGGCGGTCAGGAGTGGGAAAATGGGGATTAAACCCCCAAAAAATGGGGATAAAATCTAAAAAAATGGGAGTTAGGAGTGAAAAAATTGGGGTCAGGAGTGAAAAAATTGGGGTCAGGAGTGAAAAAATTGGGGTCAGGAGTGAGAAAATGGCGGGCGTGAGAAAACGGCGTCTGGGAGTGAGAAAAAGGGATTAAACCCAAAAAAATTGGATAAAACCTAAAAAAATGGGGGTTAAACACCAAAAAATGGGGGTTAAGCCTGAAAAAATGGGGGTTAGAAGTGAAAAAATGGGGGTCGGGTGTGAGAAAATGGCGGGCGTGAGAAAATGGCGGTCAGAGTGAGAAAACGGAGATTAAACCCAAAAAAATGGGGATAAAATCTAAAAAAATGGGGGTTAGGAGTGCAAAAATTGGCGTTAGGAGTGAAAAAATGGGGGTCGGGAGTGAGAAAATGGCGGTCGGAGTGACAAAATGGCGGGGCGTGAGAAAACGGCGGCTGGGAGTGAGAAAAAGAGGATTAAACCCAAAATAATGGGACAAAATGTAAAAAAATGGGGGCTAGAAGTGGAAAAATGGAGATTAAATGCATAAAAATGAGGATAAAACCTAAAAAAAAAAGGGGTTAAACACCAAAAAATGTTTGGGTTGGGGTGAGAAAATGGCGGGCGCGAGTGAGAAAATGGCGGGCATGAGAAAATGGCGGTCAGGAGTGACAGAAAGGGGGATTAAACCCCAAAAAATGGGGATAAAACCTAAAAATGGAAGTTAAACATCAAAATATGGTGGTCAGGAGTGAGAAAATGGCGGTCAGGAGTGAGGAAATGAGGATTAAACCCAAAAAAATGGAGATTAAACCTAAAAATGGGGGTTAAATGCAAAGAAATAGGTGTTAAAACAAAAAAATGGGGTTAAACACCAAAATATGGGGGTTAGGAGTGAAAAAGTGGGGATTAAACCTAAAAAAAATGGGGTTGGGAGCGGAAAAATGGGAGTTAAACACCAAAAAATGGGGGTTGGGAGTGAGAAAATGGCGGCCATAGGTGAGAAAATGGCAGTTGAGAGTGAGAAAATAGAAATTAAACCCAAAAAATGGGGATTAAACCTAAAACCAATGGGGGTTAGGAGTGGAAAAATGGAAGTCAAACACAAAAAAATGGGGGTAAAACCCAAAAAAAATGGAAACTGAATCCCAAAAAGCAAGGGTCAGCTCAAAAAAATGGGGTTAAACAAATAACAATGGGGTTAGGAGTGAGAAAATGAAGGTTGGGAGAGGAAAAATGGAAATTAACTGAAAAAAACGGGGTGGGAACGAGAAATGAGGAAAAATGGGGTTAAGAATGAAAAAATAGTGGGGAACGAGCGGGAAACCTTGGAGAGAACATTGCGGGTGAACAGAGCTGGGAGAAATAGGGAAAGTTTGGATTAATTACAAAAAAATGGTGGTTGGGAGTGAAAAACGGGAATTGGCAGCAAGAAAATGGGGGTTAAACACCAAAAAATTGGGATTAAACCTGAAGAAATGGGGGTTAGGAGTGAGAAAATGGCAGTTAACCCAAATCCTCCACAAATCCCTCATAAACCCCCCAAATTTACATAAATCTCTCATAAATCTCCCCAGTCCCCTCATAAACTCCCCCAAACCCCTCAGGGAACCCCCAAACTCCCTCATAAACCCCAAAACCCCCTCATAAATCCCCCAATCCCATCATAAACCCCACAACCGCCTCATAAACTCCCCCAAACTCCTCGCAAACCCCCAAATCCCCTCATAAACCCCCAAAACCCCTCATAAACCTCATAATCGCCGCATAAACTCCCACAAACTCCTCAGGGACCCCCCAAATTCCCCATAAATCCTTCCAATCCCTCAAAACCCCCCTAAACCCTCACAAACCCCCGAATCCTCTCATAAACCCCCAAATTCCCTCATAAATTCCCCCCATCCCCTCATAAACTCCAAAATATCCTCATAAATTCCACCAATCCTCTCAGGAACCCCCAAATCCCCTTATAAACCCCGAAATCGGCCCATAAATCCCCCAAACCCCTCATAAACCACAAAATCGCCTCAGAAATCCCCAAACCCCTCATAAACCCCCGAATTCCCTCAGGAATCCAAGAACCCCTTCACAATTCCCCCCCAAACCCCTCATAAACCCCCGAATTCCCTCAAGAATCCAAGAACCCCTTCACAATTCCCCCCCAAACCCCTCACAAATCCCCCAAGTCCCCTCACGGAACCCCCCAAATCCCCTCATAAACTCCCCAAAGCCCCCCTCACCGAGCTCCTCCTCGCTCAGCCCCTCCTCCAGCGTCTCCAGAGCCCTCCGGAAATACTCGGCAGTGTCGGGATCGAGGCGAGGCGCCGACTGTCGCCACTGTCGCGACATGTCGGGCTCGGGGGGGGGCTCAGCGTGAACCACCATGTTGGGCCGAGGGGGAGAAGGGGCGGGAACGACGCCAAATCTCGGGGATTCTCGCGAGGTTTCGTTGGCCGCGTCCCTACATCTGTCAATCAAAGATTGCTCCGCCCCCGCTGATGTGTGGCCACGCCCATCGAGCTGAAAATCATCGACTTAATCTGCTGTCAATCACTCGTTGCCCCGCCTACTTTTGCATGAACTATTGTGCCAATCGTCAATTACCCCGCCCCTTTTGCCTCATTTAATCCTCGGCCTGGCTGTCAATCAATCGACTATTTCCCTGCTAATCACCCTCGCCACGCCCCTTTCTTGATCAATTAATCCAAATATTAATCGATTATTCATTGCCTAAACAATCACTCATTGCCACACGACCTTTTTAATCAATCAATCAATCAATCAATCAATTCAATCAATCAATCAATCAATCACCCGCAGTGCTGTCAATCACCCATGGGTATCTTTTCTGTCAATCACGCCCATTTCGAATCAATTATTCAATCGATCAATCAATCAATCACAGCCCCGTCAATAACGCTATCTCCTCCCGCACCACCTGTCAATCACAGATCGCCCCGCCCCTTTCCCTTCACACACCACCCGCCCATCACCCTCAAGCCCCGCCCCTCTCCCATCACCCCCGCGCGAGCCGCGTCCCTCCCCCTCTCCCTTCCCCCGCTCTCTCTGTGCCCCCTCCCCGCCGTTCCCCCTCCCCGCTCTCCCTTTCCGCCCGTTCCGCCCCTCACCGTTCCCCTCTCCCCCGCTCTGTTTTTTTTCCCCGTTTTCTCCCGTTTTTCCCCCATTTCTCCCCCACCATGTCCGAGTCTCTGGGCTGGTGCGTGGAGGCCGTGCGGGCCGCGGCCGAGCCGTCGCTGTCGCGGGCGCTGCTGGCGCTGCGGGCCCGGCACACGCGGCGGGCCGGGGGCCCCGCGCGGTTCCGGGAGCGAGGGGGGCTCGGGCCGCTGCTGGCGCTGGTGGGGCCCGAGAGGCCCCGGAGGGTGCTGGAGCTGGCGCTGAGCGTGCTCGGGAACTGCTGCACCGAGCCCGGCTGCCGGCGGCAGGCCCGGAGCCTCGGAGGGGTGCCGCGGCTGGGTGAGTCAGGGGGAAAAGTGGCGGGTGTGAGGGGAAAAGTGTGAGGTGTGAGGGGAAAAGTGTGAGGTGTTAGGGGAAAAGTACCAGGAGTGTGGACAAAAGTGTCCGGAGAGAGGGGAAAAGTGGCGGGAATGAGGGGAAAATGTCCGGTGTAAGGGGAAAAGTGCCGAGAATGTGGGGAAAAGTGTCGGGAGTGAGGGGAAAAGTGTCAGAAATGAAGGAAAAGTGTCGGATGTGAGGAGAAAAGTGTCAGAAATGAAGGAAAAGTGTCGGGTGTGAGGGGAAAAGTATGCGGTGTGAGGGGAAAAGTGCCGAATATGAGGGAAATTGTGTCAGGTGTGAGGGAAAAGTGCCGGGAGTGAGGGAAAAAGTGTCAGGTCTGAGGGGAAAAGTATCGAGAATGTGGAAAAAAGTGTCGGAAACGTGAAGAAAAGTATCGGAAATGTGGAGAAAAGTGTCCGGTGTGAAGAAAAAAGTACCAGGAATGTGAGAAAAAGGGTCCGGTGTGAGGAGAAAATGTCCGGAGTGAGGGAAATTGTGTGAGGTCTAAGGAAAAAAAGTACCGGGAATGTGGAGAAAAGCACTGGAATGAGGGAAAAGTGTGGGAAATGTGGAGTAAAGTCTCAGGTGTAAGGGGGAAAGGGCAGGGAATGAAAGAAAAGTGCTAGGAATGTGAAAATAATATTAGGAATTAGGGAAAAATGTACCGGGAATGTGGAGAAAAGTGCCCAGTGTGAGGGGAAAGGGCGGGCGAGGAGACGGGTCAGATGTGAGGGAAAAAATGTCAGTTGTGAGGAAAAAGTACCGAAAATGTGGAGAAAAGTGTCAGGAATATGGAGAAAAAGTGTTGGAAATGTTAAGAAATGTGTTGCGTGTGAGGGGAAAAGTGCCGGGAATGAGTGGAGAGGAGCTTGAAATGTCGGGTGTGAGGGGAAAAATACCGGGAAGAAGGGGAAAGTGTCAGAACAGTGGAGAAAAGTGTTGGGAATGAGGAAAAAATGTCGGGAATGAGGAGAAAAGTGCTAGAAATGTGAAAATAATATGGGAATGAGGGAAAAGGGCCTGGTGTGAGGGGGAAAAGGCTGGAGTGAGAGGAGACGGGTCAGGTGTGAGGGAAAAAATGTCAGTTGTGAGGGAAAAAGTACCGAAAATGTGGAGAAAAGTGTTGGAAATATGAAGAAAAGTGCCTGGTGTGAGGAAAAAAGTGCCGGGAATGAGGAGAAAAGTGCTAGGAATGTGAAAATAATACCGGGAATGAGGGAAAAATGTACCGGGAATGTGGAGAAAAGTGCCCAGTGTGAGGGGAAAAGGGCCGGGGTGAGAGAGTGTGAGGGAAAAAGTGTTGGGTGTGAGGGGAAAAGTACCGGGAATGTGGAAAAAAATACCCGGAATGAGAGGAAAAGTGTCGAAAATGTGGAGAAAAGTGTCCGGTGTGAGGAAAAAAGTGCCGGGAATGGGAAAAAAAGTGTTGGGAATGAGGAAAAAAGTGTCATGAGTGAGGGAAAATGTCGGGTGTGAGGGGAAAAGGGCCGGGAATGAGGGGGAAAGTGTCAGAAATGTGGAGAAAATACCGGGAATGAGGAGAAAAGTGTTGGAAATGTTGAGAAATGTTGACAAATGTGTTGGGTGTGAGGAGAAAAGTGTCAGAAATGAGAAGAAAATATCGGGAATGAGAGAAAGTATCGGGAATGAGAGAAAATATCGGGAATGAGGGAAAAGGGCCAAGTGCCAGGTGTGAGGAGAAAAGTGTCCGGAGTGTGGAGAAAAGTGTCGGGAATGTGGAGAAAATATCGGGAATAAGGAGAAAAATGTTGGAAATGTTGACAAATGTGTTGGGTGTGAGGAGAAAAGTGTCAGAAATGAGAAGAAAACATCGGGGATGAGAGAAAATATCGGGAATGAGGGAAAAGGGCCAAGTGCCAGGTGTGAGGGGAAAAGTGTCCGGAGTGTGGAGAAAAGTGTCGGGAATGTGGAGAAAATATCGGGAATAAGGAGAAAAATGTTGGAAATGTTGACAAATGTGTTGGGTGTGAGGAGAAAAGTGTCAGAAATGAGAAGAAAACATCGGGGATGAGAGAAAATATCGGGAATGAGAGAAAAGGGCCGAGTGCCAGGTGTGAGGGGGAAAAGCGTCCGGAGTGTGGAGAAAATATCAGGAATGTGGGAAAAACGTGAGGGGAAAAGTGTCGGGAATGACATAAAAGGCTCCGGAGTGAGGGGGAAAGTGGAAAAATATCAGAAACGTGAAAAAAAAAAATATTGAGAATGAAGGGGGAAATACGGAACGCGAGGGGGGGAAGCGCCGGGTGTGTCCTTTGAGCGCAGCGTCCGGCGTGGCGTTGAGGGCTGTCCGTGTGTCAGTCGCTGATCCCATCCCCTGTCCGTGTGTCCGTCCCTCTGTCCGTGTGTCCGTCCCTCTGTCCGTGTGTCCGTCCTGACCTTTGCCCTCTCTCCGTGCCAGTGTCCATCCTGTCGGTGCCCGGTGTCCCCGAGAGCGTCGGCAACCGCGTCGCCCGCACCTTGGCCAACCTGGCCCTGGAGCCCGACGGGGCGCGAGACGTGCTGGAGGCCGGTGAGGAGAAAACGGGAAAATTTGGGGAGAAATTTTGGGGGGAAAAAAAAAAAAATGGAAATTTTTGGGGGATTTTTTGGGGGGGGATATCCGGGGGCAATTTGTGGGAAATTTTGAGGGAGTTTTTGGACTGATTTGAGGGAATTTTGGGGGCGGTTTGAGGGAATTTTGTGGGAATTTTGGGACGGATTTGGGGCAATTTTGGGAGCGATTTGGGGGCGGTTTGAGGGAATTTTGGGGGAATTTTGGGAGTGATTTGGGGGAATTTTGGGGGCGGTTTGAGGGAATTTTGGGGGAATTTTGGGAGTGATTTGGGGAATTTTGGGGGCGGTTTGAGGGAATTTTGGGGGAATTTTGGGACTGATTTTGGGAACTATGAGGGGTTAGGGTTAGGGAATTTTGTGGGAATTTTTGGACTGATTTGGGGGAATTTTGGGAACTTTGAGGGGTAATTTGATGGCGGTTTGGAGGTAATTTGTGGGAAATTTTGGGGGAATTTTGGGAGCGATTTGGGGGCGGCTTGAGTGAATTTTGTGGGAACTTTTGGGACTGACTTGTGGCAATTTTGGCAACTTTGAGGTGGCGATTTGGAGGTAATTTGTGGGAAATTTTGGGGGCGGTTTGAGTGAATTTTGTGGGAATTTTTGGGCCTGCCTTGGGGCAATTTTGGCAACTTTGAGGTGGCGATTTGCAGGCAACTTGTGGGAAATTTTGGTGGCGATTCACATGAATCTTACGCATAATTTCACCCTCAACTTTACCCACCTTGTACCATTTTTCTCCCCAATCCCTCTTTAACCCCTCAGGCGCCGCTCCGCTGCTCATCGCCCTCACCAGCACCTGCAGCGCCGCCGGCTGCCTGCTGAGCGCCGCCCGCGCCCTGCGCATCCTCAGCGCCCCTCCGAGACCCCCGAGACCCCCTCAGGACCCCGCTCTGCCCCTGGCCGAGCGCGTCCGAGCGGCCGCGGCGCTGTCCGGCCGGCTGAGCGCGCTGGGCGCCGCCGACCCCGCGTCTCCGGCGCTGGCGCGGGCGCTGCAGGCGCTGCTGCTGCCCAGCCCCTGCCCGGCCGCGCTGGCGCAGGCCGCGGCTCCGGCCGCCGGCGCTCTGGTGGCTCTGGCCGCGCACCCGGCGCCCGACGCCCGCGGCTCCGCCATGGCCGCGCTGGCCGCGCTCAGCGCCCACGGCGCCCTGCGGCCCGGCCTGGGGGCGGCCGGCGCCGTGGAGGCGGCCACGGAGGCCGTGAGGAGGGGGCTGGGCCTGCCCGATGAGGAGGGGGAGGTTGGGGGCGGGGGTCAAGAGTTTGGGGATGATGGTGAATTGGGTGGGGGGCACGGGTTTGGGGGTGAGGGGTATGATATTGGGGGTGCGGGGTATGAAATTGGGGGTGGGGGTCTCAAATGTGAGGCCAGACACAAATTGGGTGGGGGTCCCAAATTTGGGGGTGAGGGTCCCAAATGTGAGGCCAGACACAAATTGGGTGGGGGTCCCAAATTTGGGGGTGAGGGTTATGAAATTGGGGGTGAGGGTCTCAAATGTGAGGCCAGACACAAATTGGGTGGGGGTCCCAAATTTGGGGGTGGGGGCTGTGAAATTGGGGGTGAGCTTGAATTGGGTGGGGGTCCCAAATTTGGGGGTGAGGGTCCCAAATGTGAGGCCAGACACAAATTGGGTGGGGGTCCCAAATTTGGGGGTGAGGGTCCCAAATGTGAGGCCAGACACAAATTGGGTGGGGGTCCCAAATTTGGAGGTGAGGGGTATGAAATTGGGGGTGAGGGTCCCAAATTTGGGGCTGATGGTGAATTGGGTGGGGGTCCCAAATTTGGGGGTGAGGGGTATGAAATTGGGGGTGAGGGTCCCAAATGTGAGGCCAGACACAAATTGGGTGGGGGTCCCAAATTTGGGGGTGAGGGTCCCAAATTTGAGGCCAAACACAAATTGGGTGAGGGTCCCAAATTTGAGGCCAAAGATAAATTGTGTGGGGGTCCCAAATTTGGGGATGAGGGGCACAATTTGAGTGGGGGTCACAGATTGGGTGGGGGTCCCAAATTTGGGGAGGGGGGCTATGAAATTGGGGGTGAGGGTCCCAAACGTGAGGCCAAACACAAATTGGGTGGGGGTCCCAAGTTTGAGAGTGGTCCTAAATTGAGTGGGGGTCACAAATTGAGTGGGGGTCCCAAATTTGTGGGTGGGGGTCACAAACTTCGGGGTGGGGATCCCAAATTGGGTGGGGGTCCCAAACTGGGGGGTGGGAACCTTAAACTGAGAGGGGGTCACAAATTGGGTGGGGGGTCTCAAATTAAGGGTGGGGATCCCAGATTTGGGGGTGGGGGTCCCAAATTGGGTGGGGGTCCCCATTTGAATGGGGGGCTCCAGTTTGGGTCTGGGGGTCCCAAATTAGGTGAAAATTCCCCAAATTTAAGGGTGGGGGTCCCAAATCTGAGCGCCAGGACCCCAAAATTGGGTCTGGGGGTCCCAAATCCAGGACCGAGGGTCCCCAGTTTGGGTCTGGGGGTTCTGAATTAGGTGAAAATCCCAGATTTGGGTCTGGGGGTTCCCAATTGGAGTCTGGGGGTCCCCAGTTTGAGTCTGGGGTCTCCTCCTCCTTCTCCACCCCCCAATTTGAGTCTGGGGGTCCCAAATCAGACAAAACCCCCTCATTTGGGTCTGGGGGTTCCCAATCCGAATCTAAGGGTTCCCAATTTGAGTCTGGGGTCTCCTCTCCCCAATTTGGGTCTGGGGGTTCCCAACTTGGGTCTGGCCGTTCCCAATTCGAGTCTGGGGTCTCGTCCCCCCAATTTGAGTGTGGGGGTCCAAATCCCAAATTTGGGTCTGGGGTCTCCCTTTCCTCTCCCCAATTTGGGTCTGGGGGTTCCCAATTTGAATCTAAGGGTTCCCAATTAGGGTCTGGGGTCTCCTGTCCCCAGTTTGGGTCTGGGGTCTGCACCCCCCAATTTGGGTCTGGGGTCTTGTCCCCCCAATTTGAGTCTGGGGTCTGCAGTCCCCAGTCCGGCTCTGGGGTCTCCTCTCCCCTATTTGAGTCTGGGGTCTCATCTCCCCAATTTGGGTCTGGGGTCTCCTGTCCCCAATCAGGGTCTGGGGTCCGCAGTCCCCATTCTGTCCCTGCGCTCTCCTCTCCCCGATTTGAGTCTGGGGTCTCCTGTCCACAATCAGGGTCTGGGGTCCGCAGTCCCCATTCTGTCCCTGCGCTCTCCTCTCCCCAATTTGGGTCTGGGGTCTCCTGTCCACAATCAGGGTCTGGGGTCCGCAGTCCCCAATTTGAGTCTGGAGTCCGCAGTCCCCGATTTGAGTCAGGTCTCCTGTCCCCAATTTGGGTCTGGGGTCTCCTCTCCCGTATTTGAGTCTGGGGTCTCCTCTCCCCGATTTGAGTCTGGGGTCTCCTGTCCCCAATTTGGGTCTGGGGTCTCCTGTCCCGTATTTGAGTCTGGGGTCTCCTGTCCCCAATTTGAGTCTGGGGTCCGCAGTCCCCAATCAGGGTCCGGGCTCTCCTCTCCCCGATCAGGCTCCGGGGTTTCCTCTCTCCAATTTGAGTCTGGGGTCTCCTCTCCCCAATTTGGGTCTGGGGTCTCCTCTCCCCAATTTGGGTCTGGGGTCTCCTCTCCCGTATTTGAGTCTGGGGTCTCCTCTCCCCAGTTTGGGTCTGGGCTCTCCTGTCCCCAATTTGGGTCTGGGGTCCGCAGTCCCCAATTTGAGTCTGGGGTCTCCTGTCCCCAATCAGGGTCTGGGGTCCGCAGTCCGCAATTTGAGTCTGGGGTCCGCAGTCCCCAATCAGGGTCTGGGGTCCGCAGTCCCCAATTTGAGTCTGGGCTCTCCTGTCCCCAATCAGGGTCTGGGGTCCGCAGTCCCCAATTTGAGTCTGGGGTCTCCTGTCCCCAATTTGGGTCTGGGGTCCGCAGTCCCCAATTTGAGTCTGGGCTCTCCTGTCCCCAATCAGGGTCTGGGGTCCGCAGTCCCCAATTTGAGTCTGGGGTCCGCAGTCCCCAATTTGAGTCTGGGGTCCGCAGTCCCCAATCTGAGTCTGGGCTCTCCTGTCCCCAATTTGGGTCTGGGGTCCGCAGTCCCCAATTTGAGTCTGGGGTCCGCAGTCCCCAATTTGAGTCTGGGGTCTCCTGTCCCCAATCAGGGTCTGGGGTCCGCAGTCCCCAATTTGAGTCTGGGGTCCGCAGTCCCCGCTTTGGGTCTGGGGTCTCCTCTCCCCGCTCCGTCCCCGCGCTCTCGTGCCCCGCGTTCGAGTGCGCGCTGCGCGCGCTGTGCCTGCTGTGCCGCGAGGCCGTGAACCGCGCCCGCGTGCGCCGCTGCGGGGGCCTGGGCGCGCTGCTCGGGGCGCTGCGGGAGCGGCGCTGCGGCCGCTGGCACCGCGCCGTGCTGCTCGCGCTGGGCGCCTTCGCCTGGGACCCGCCGCGCTGCGCCGCCTGGAGAGCTGCGGAGCGGTGCCGCTGCTGGCCCGCGCCCTGCTGCCGCCCGCGCCGCCCTGCCCGCGCCACGACCTGGAGAACGCCGAGGCGGCGTCGGCGGATTGGCCGCGGGAATCGGGGCTGGGGGCTGCCGGCCAGGCGGCGGCGGGAAGCCGCAGGGGGCTCAGGTGAGCGGGGAGGGGGCTGCGGGTGACATTTGGGGGAGTTTGGGATATTGGGGAGGGCGCTCTGGGTGAGTTTTGGGGAGTTTGGGATATTGGGGAGGGCGCTCTGGGGGAGTTTTGGGGGAGTTTGGGATATTGGGGAGGGGGCTTAGGTGAGTTTTGGGGGTTTTGGGGTATTTGGGATATTGGGGAGGGGTCCTGGAGGGGATTTCTTGGGGTTTGGGGGGGATTTTAGGGGGGTTTTGAGGGGAGATTTGGGGGGGATTTGGGATATTGGGGAGGGGTCTTGGATGAGTTTAGGGGACTTAGATGGGATGTAGGATATTTAGGAGGGGGGTTTTTGGGCGATTTGGGATATTGGGGAGGGGGATTCAGGGGGCGGCATCGGCGGATTGGCCGCGGGAATTGGGGCTGGGGGCTGCCGGCCAGGCGGCGGCGGGCAGCCGCAGGGGGCTCAGGTGAGCGGGGAGGGGGCTGCGGGTGAGATTTGGGCGGGTTTGGGATTTTGGGGAGGGGGTTTAGAAAGGTTTGGGATATTGGGGAGCGGTCTTGGGTGAGTTTAGGGGGTTTAGGGGTATTTGGGATATTGGGGAGGGGCCTGGGATATTGGGGAGGGGTCCTGGAGGGATTTCTTGGGGTTTTGGGGGGAGATTTGGGGGGGATTTGGGATATTGGGGAGGGGTCTTGGATGAGTTTAGGGGGCTTAGATGGGATGTGGGATATTGGGGAGGGGGTTTTTGGGGGTTTGGATATTGGGGGAGTCTCAAGGGGATTTGGGATATTGGAGAGGGGGATTCAGGGGTTTTGGGGTATTGGGGAGGGGGTTTAGGGGGGGATTTGAGGGGATTTGGGGGAATTTGGGATATTGGGGAGGGGTCCTGGGTGAGATTTGGGGGATTTGGGATATTGGGGAGGGGGCTCGGGAAGAGCGGGAGGTGGCATCGGCGGATTGGCCGCGGGAATTGGGGCTGGGGGCTGCCGGCCAGGCGGCGGCGGGAAGCCGCAGGGGGCTCAGGTGAGCGGGGAGGGGCTCTGTGTGAGTTTTGGGGGAGTTTGGGATTTTGGGGAGGGGGCTTAGGTGAGTTTTGGGGGTTTAGGGGTATTTGGGATATTGAGGAGGGGTCCTGGAGGGCATTTCTTGGGTTTGGGGGGGGGTTTAGGGGGCGTTTTAGGGGGGGATTTGGGGGGATTGGGATATTGGGGAGGGGTCTTTGAGGCGGCGGCGGGCAGCCGCAGGGGGCTCAGGTGAGCGGGGAGGGGGTTTCTCATATTGGGGAGGGGTCCTGGAGGGGATTTGGGGGATTTTAGGGGGGTTTGGGGGGATTTGGGATATTGGGGAGGGGTCTTGGATGAGTTTAGGGGACTTAGATGGGATGTGGGATATTGGGGAGGGGGTTTTTGGGGGATTTGGGATATTGGGGAGGGGGATTCAGGGGGTGGTGGGCAGCCGCAGGGGGCTCAGGTGAGCGGGAGGGGGCTCTCGGTGAGCTTTGGGGAGTTTGGGATTTTGGAGAGGGGTCTTTGGGGGAGTTTGAGGGGGTTTTGGGGGGTTTGGGATATTGGGGAGGGGGTTTAGAAAGGTTTGGGATATTGGGGAGGGGTCTTAGGTGAGTTTAGGGGGTTTAGGGTATTTGGGATATTGGGGAGGGGGCCTGGAGGAGACCTGGGGCCATTTTAGGGGGTTTTGGGGGGAATTTGGGATATTGGGGAGGGGGCTTGGGGAGATTTTTGGGGTCATTTCAGGGATTTTGGGGGTCATTTCAGGGGAATTTCGGGTTTTTTTAGATTATGTAAGGGGAATTTTTGGGGTTGTTTAAGGGGGTTTGTGGGGTTATTTAAGGAAATATTTGGTTCTTTGGGGTCATTTAAGGGAATTTTTGGGGTGATTTTGGGGTTACTTACGGGGAATTTTTGGGGTTATTTAAGGGAATTTTTGGGGTGATTTTGGGATTATTTAAGGGAATTTCTGGAGTTATTTAAGGGAATTTCTGGGGTTGTTTAAGGGGATTTTTGGGGTTATTCAAGGAAATATTTGGGGTGGTTTTGGGGTTATTTAAGGGACGTTTTGGGGTTATTTAAGGGAATTTTTGGGGTGATTTCAGGGATTTTTTTTTTGAGTGATTTTGGGGTTATTTTAAGGGAATTTTTGGGGCGATTTCGGGGTTACTTAAGGGGAACTTTTGGGTTTATTTAACGGGAATTTTTGGGTTTATTTAACGGGAATTTTGGGTTTATTTAACAGGAATTTTTGGGTTTATTTAACGGGAGTTTTGGGTTTATTTAACGGGAATTTTTGGGTTTATTTAACGGGAATTTTTGGCTGGTTTCGGGTTTATTTAACCCAATTTTGGGCCTCATTTTTCCTCTGCGCTCCCCTCACTTTTAACCCCTTCCCTCCCACGGCAGGGCCTGGCTCGGCAGCGCCGCCTCCCCCCCCGGCTCCCCTCCCCCCTCCCCCCCCCCATCCCCCGACGCCCCCAGCCCCAAAGCCCGCCCGCCCCTCCCCCCCTCGCTGCGCTCGCTGGCCCTGCCCCCCATCCCCGCCCTCCTTTTGGGA
>JAYKTQ010000057.1:64918-144435 GCA_036010785.1 Ammospiza maritima maritima
TGGATTTTTTGGGGTTTTTTTGGCGATTTTTTTGGGGATTTTTTGGGGTGTTTGGGGTCCCTGGCATCACCTGCATGGGGATGGGTCAGCCCCAATTTGGGGAGGGGGCTGCTGATAGTGGGGAGGGGTCTCCAGGGGATTTTGGGTTTTTTCGGGTTTTTTTTCCGGGTTTTTTGGGGGTTTTTGGCGATTTTTGGGGATTTTTCGGGGGGTTTTTGGGGTGTTTGGGGTCCCTGGGCATCGCCTGCATGGAGATGGGTCAGCCCCAATTTGGGGAGGGGGCTTCAGGGGAATTTGGGGAGGGGTCTCCAGGGGATTTTGGGCTTTTTGAGGTTTTTTTTCCGGGATTTTTTGGGGATTTTTTGGGGATTTTTGGGGATTTTTTGGGGCGTTTGGGGTCCCTGGGCATCACCTGCATGGAGATGGGTGCAGAGGGGAATTTGGGGAGGGGGCTTCAATGGGGATTTGGGGAGGGGTCTCCAGGGGATTTTGGGCTTTTTGGGGTTTTTTTTCCCGGATTTTTTGGGGTTTTTGGTGATTTTTGGGGGGGATTTTTGGGGGGTTTTGGGGTGGGTAAGAGAAGAGAATTTGGGGAGGGGTCTGCAGGGGGTTTTGAGGAGGGGGCTGCTGATATTGGGGAGGGGTCCTGAGGTGGTTTGGGGCTTTTTTTGGGTTTTTTTTTTCCAGGCATTTTTTTGGAGTTTTTTTGGCCAATTTGGGGTATTTTTGGGGGGATTTTTGAGTATTTTTGGGGGGATTTTTGGGTGGTTTTTGGCGGTTTTGGGGTGGGTAAGAGGAGGGAATTTGGGGAGGGGTCTGCAGGGGGTTTTGAGGAGGGGGCTGCTGATATTGGGGAGGGGTCTGCAGGGGATTTTGGGTTTTTTGGGGGTTTTTTTCCTGGGATTTTTTGGGGTTTTTGGCGATTTTTGGGTATTTTTTGGGGGGGATTTTTGGGTGGTTTTGGGGCATTTTGGGGTGGGTAAGAGGAGGGAATTTGGGGAGGGGTCTGCAGGGGAATTTGGGGAGGGGGCTGCTGATATTGGGGAGGGGTCCTGAGGTGGTTTGGGGCTTTTTTTGGGTTTTTTTTTTCCAGGCATTTTTTTGGAGTTTTTTTGGCCAATTTGGGGTATTTTTGGGGGGATTTTTGGGTATTTTTGGGGGGATTTTTGGGTGGTTTTGGCGGTTTTGGGGTGGGTAAGAGGAGAGAATTTGGGGAGGGGTCTGCAGGGGGTTTTGAGGAGGGAGCTGCTGATATTGGGGAGGGGTCTCCAGGGGATTTTGGGGTTTTTTCGGTGTTTTTTTCCGGGATTTTTTGGGGTTTTTTGGGTATTTTTGGGGGGGATTTTTGGGTGGTTTTGGCGGTTTTGGGGTGGGTAAGAGGAGAGAATTTGGGGAGGGGTCTGCAGGGGGTTTTGGGGAGGGGGCTGCTGATATTTGGGGAGGGGTCTGCAGGGGGTTTTGGGGCCTGAGTTTTGGGCAAAATCCCCAATTTTTGGTGCGGTTCTGCCGCCCCACAGCCGAGCGGAGGCCGCCCCTGTTCCAGCTGAACGCCATGAGCGCCCTGTACCACATCGCACAGAGGGAGCCCCCGAGCCTCAAACACCCCATGGAGTGGTGAGCGACCCATAGATTCACCCCATAGATTCACCCCATAGATCCATCCCTGCCCCATAGATCATCCCTGCCCCATAGATTCACCCCATAGATCGTCCCTGCCCCACAGCGCCCTGTACCACATCGCGCAGAGGGAGCCCCCGACATTGAAACACCCCATGGAGTGGTGAGCGACCCATAGATTCACCCCATAGATCTGCCCCATAGATCATCCCTGCCCCATAGATCCTGAACCCCTGCCCCATAGATCCATCCCTGCCCCATAGATCATCCCTGCCCCATAGATCCTGAACCCCTGCCCCATAGACCATCCCTGCCCCACAGCGCCCTGTACCACATCGCACAGAGGGAGCCCCCGACATTGAAACACCCCATGGAGTGGTGAGCGACCCATAGATTCACCCCATAGATCTGCCCCATAGACCCATCCCTGCCCCATAGATCCTGAACCCCTGCCCTATAGATCCATCCCTGCCCCATAGACCATCCCTGCCCCACAGCGCCCTGTACCACATCGCGCAGAGGGAGCCCCCGAGCCTCAAACACCCCATGGAGTGGTGAGCGCTGCCCCATAGATCCTGTGTGACCCACAGATCTGCCCCTGCCCCATAGATCTGCCCCATAGATCCATCCCTGCCCCATAGATTCACCCCATAGAGCGTCCCTGCCCCACAGCGCCCTGTACCACATCGCACAGAGGGAGCCCCCGAGCCTGAAACACCCCATGGAGTGGTGAGCGACCCATAGATCATCCCTGTGACCCACAGATCCTGAATTCCTGCCCCATAGATCCATCCGTGCCCCATAGATCATCCCTGCCCCATAGATTCACCCCATAGATCGTCCCTGCCCCACAGCACCCTGTACCACATCGCGCAGAGGGAGGCCCCGGGCCTCAAACACCCCATGGAGTGGTGAGCGACCCATAGATCATCCCTGCCCCATAGATCCATCCCTGCCCCATAGATCCATCCCTGTGACCCATAGATCTGCCCCATGGATCATCCCTGTGACCCATAGATCTGCCCCATAGACTATCCCTGTGACCCATAGATCTGCCCCATAGATCTGCCCCATAGATCATCCCTGCCCCATAGACCATCCCTGCCCCACAGCGCCCTGTACCACATCGCGCAGAGGGAGCCCCCCACGTTAAAACACCCCATGGAGTGGTGAGCGACCCATAGATCCTGTGTGACCCATGGATCTGCCCCATAGATCATCCCTGCCCCGTAGATCTGCCCCATAGATCCATCCCTGCCCCATAGATCCATCCCTGCCCCATAGATGTGTCCCATGGATCATCCCTGCCCCATGGATCATCCCTGCCCCATAGATTCACCCCATAGATCATCCATCCCTGCCCCACAGAGCCATCCCTGCCCCACAGCTCCATCCCTGCCCCATGGATTCACCCCACAGATTCACCCCACAGCTCACCAATCCCTGCCCCACAGATTCACCCCACAGATTCACCCTACAGCTCCATCCCTGCCTCATAGATTCACCCCACAGATTCACCCCATAGATCACCAATCCTGCCCATGGATTCACCCCATGGATTCACCCCACAGCTTCGTCCCTGCCCCATGGATTTACCCCATAGATCATCCATCCCTGCCCCATAGATCCGTCCCTGCTCCACAGCTCATCCATCCCTGCCCCACGGATTCACCCCAGAGCTCCATCCCTGCCCCACAGACCCATCCCTGCCCCATAGATTGACCCCATAGATTCACCCTACAGCTCATCCATCCCTGCCCCACAGCTCCATCCCTGCCCCATGGATTGACCCCACAGATTCACCCCACAGCTCACCAATCCCTGCCCCACAGATTCACCCCACAGCTCCATCCCTGCCCCACAGATTCACCCCATAGATCACCAATCCCTGCCCCACAGATTCACCCCACAGCTCACCAATCCCTGCCCCATGGATTGACCCCACAGATTCACCCCACAGATCATCCATCCCTGCCCCACAGATTCACCCCACAGCTCACCAATCCCTGCCCCATGGATTGACCCCACAGATTCACCCCACAGATCATCCATCCCTGCCCCACAGATTCACCCCATAGATCACCAATCCCTGCCCCACAGATTCACCCCACAGATCACCAATCCCTGCCCCACATCCCCCCAGGTCCCGGCACTTTCTGGATTTCGTCTCTCGCTGTCTCCGGAAGCTTCCGCAGGAACGGCCCCGAGCGCGGGAGCTGCTGCAGGTGGGCCCCAAAAACCCCGAAAATAACCCCGAAAATAACCCAAAATGACCTAAAAATAACCCCAAAAATAAACCCAAATAACCCAAAAAATAACCCCAAAAATAACCCCTAAAAATAACCCAAAATAACCCCAAAAAATAACCCAAAATGACCTAAAAATAACCCAAAAATAACCCCCAAAATAGCCCAAAAATAACCCAAAAATAACCCCCAAAATAGCCCAAAAATAACCCCCCAAAATAACAATGACCTAAAAATAACCCCAAAAATAACCCTAAAAATAACCCAAAATAACCCAAAATAACCCCAAAAATAACCCCCAAAAATAACCCAAAATGACCTAAAAATAACCCCAAAAATAACCCAAAAATAACGCAAAAAATACCCCAAAATAACCCAAAAATAACCCCAAATATAACCCAAAAATAACCCCCAAAATAACACAAGGTGACCTAAAAATAACCCCAAAAATAACCCAAAAATAACCCCAAAAATAACCCAAAATAACCCAAAATAACCCAAAAAATAACCTCGAAAATAACCCAAAATAACCCCCAAAATAACCCCCAAAAATAACCCAAAATAACTCCCAAAAATAACCCCAAAAATACCCAAAATAACCCAAAAATAACCCCCAAAAATAACCCCCAAAAATACCCCAAAATAACCCCAAAAATAACCCAAAATAACCCCGAAAATAACCCAAAATAACCCCCAAAAATACCCCAAAACAACCCCAAAAGTAACCCAAGAAATAACCCAAAAATAACCCCCTAAAATAACCCAAAATTCCCTCTAAAATAACCCCCTAAAATAATCCCCTAAAATAACCCAAAAATACCCCAAAATAAACCAAAAATAACCCCCAAAAATAACCCCAAAAATAACCCAAAAATAACCCCAAAAATACCCCAAAAATACCCCAAAATAACCCCCAAAAATAACCCAAAATAACCCCGAAAATAACCCAAAATAACCCCCAAAAATACCCCAAAACAACCCCAAAAGTAACCCAAGAAATAACCCAAAAATAACCCCCTAAAATAACCCAAAATTCCCTCTAAAATAATCCCCTAAAATAATCCCCTAAAATAACCCAAAAATACCCCAAAATAAACCAAAAATAACCCCCAAAAATAACCCCCAAAAATAACCCCAAAAATAACCCCAAAAATACCCCCAAAATAACCCAAAAATAACCCAAAATAACCCAAAAATAACCCCAAAAATACCCCCAAAATAACCCCAAAAATAAAGTAAAAACCTGAAATTTTCGGTGTCCCCAGCACGAGTTCCTGGCCCAGCAGCGCCGCCCAGGGTGATCCCGGAGCTGCTGCGCAGAACCAGCGCCAGGGACGGGGTGAGTGGCACCAGTATGGACCAGTATGGACCAGTAAGGACCCAAAAATCCCTGTGAAAATCCATAGAAATACATAAAAAACCAGTATGGACCAGTATAGACCAGTATGGACCTAAAAATCCCCTTGAAAATCCATAGAAATGCATAAAAACCAGTATGGACCAGTATGGACCAGTATGGACCCAAAAATCCCTGTGAAAATCCATAGAAATCCATAGAAACCAGTATGGACCAGTATAGACCAGTATGGACCAGTATGGACCCAAAAATCCCTGTGAAAATCCATAGAAATGCATAGAAACCAGTATGGACCAGTATAGACCAGTATGGACCAGTATGGACCCAAAAATCCCTGTGAAAATCCATAGAAATCCATAGAAACCAGTATGGACCAGTATAGACCAGTAAGGACCCAAAAATCCCTGTGAAAATCCATAGAAATACATAAAAACCAGTATGGACCAGTATAGACCAGTACAAACCAGTATAGACCAGTATGGACCAGAATGAACCAGTATAGACCAGTATGGACCAGTATGAATCCCAGTTTGTTCCCAGTCCCTCCCAGTCCCCTCCCAGTATAAACCAGTCCATCCCAGTCCCCCTTGAACCCCTCCCAGTCCATTCCCAGTCTATCCCAGTCTATCCCCAGTATAACCCAGTCTATCCCAGTTCATTCCCAGCCCCTCCCAGTCCTTCCCAGTCCATTCCCAGTCTATCCCAGTCCCTCCCAGTATAACACAAACCCCTCCTGGTCCCTCCCAGTCCCTCCCAGTCTATCCCAGTATAACCCAGTTTATCCCAGTATAACCCAGTTCATTCCCAGTTCATTCCCAGTATATCCCAGTATAACACAAACCTCTCCCACTCCCTCCCAGTCCATTCCCAGTTTATCCCAGTATAACCCAGTCCCTCCCAGTTCATTCCCAGTATATCCCAGTATAACCCAGTTCCTCTTTAACCCCTCCCAGTCCATTCCCAGTCTATCCCAGTATAACCCCAACCCATCCCAGCCTCTCCCAGTCCATTCCCAGTTCATCCCAGTATAACCCAGTCCCTCCCAGTTTATCCCAGTGTAACCTAGTTCATTCCCAGTTTATCCCAGTATATCCCAGTATAACACAAACCCCTCCCAGTCCCTCCCAGTCCCTCCCAGTTTATCCCAGTATAACCCAAACTCATCTCAGCCCCCTCCCAGTTCATTCCCAGTCCCTCCCAGTCTATCCCAGTATAACCCAAACCCCTCCCAGTTCATTCCAGTTCATCCCAGTATAACCCAGTCCCTCCCAGTTTTTCCCAGTATAACCCGGTTCATTCCCAGTCTCTCCCAGTATATCCCAGTACAACACAAACCTCTCCCAGTCCCTCCCAGTCCGTTCCCAGTCTATCCCAGTATAACCCAGTCCCTCCCAGTCCATCCCAGTTTACCCAGTCCATTCCCAGTATAACCCAGTCCCTCCCAGTCTATCCCAGTTTATCCCAGTCCATTCCCAGTCTATCCCAGTTTATCCCAGTCTATCCCAGTATAACCCAGTCCATTCCCAGTATAACCCAGTCCATTCCCAGTCTATCCCAGTTTATCCCAGTCCATTCCCAGTCTATCCCAGTATAACCCAGTCCATTCCCAGTATAACCCAGTCCATTCCCAGTCTATCCCAGTTTATCCCAGTCTATCCCAGTTTACCCAGTACATTCCCAGTGTAACCCAGTGCATTCCCAGTATAACCCAGTCCCTCCCAGTCCATTCCCAGTCTATCCCAGTATAACCCAGTCCATTCCCAGTATAACCCAGTCCGTTCCCAGTCCGTTCCCAGTCCCTCCCAGTCCATTCCCAGTCCGTTCCCAGTATAACCCAGTCTGTTCCCAGTCTATCCCAGTCCCTCCCAGTCCATTCCCAGTCCATTCCCAGTCCATCCCAGTATAACCCAGTCCGTTCCCAGTCCATTCCCAGTGTAACCCAGTCCATTCCCAGTCTATCCCAGTATAACCCAGTCCATTCCAGTCTATCCAGTCCCTCCCAGTCCATTCCCAGTCCATTCCCAGTATAACCCAGTCCGTTCCCAGTCTATCCCAGTCCCTCCCAGTCCATTCCCAGTCCATCCCAGTTTACCCAGTCTATCCCAGTATAACCCAGTCCGTTCCCAGTCCATCCCAGTTTACCCAGTCCAACGTTTCCCCCCCCCAGGCGGGGCCCAGCCCCTCCCCCAGCGCTCCCAGTTCTCCCAGTTTGAGCAGCGACGCCCCCAGTGACCCCCCCAGCGACCCCCCCAGCCCGGGGGACCCCGAGGCCGAGGGGGGAGGGGAGGGACCCCCGGGGACCCCCCCTCAGGTGAGTCGGGGGGGGGGGGAAATCCGGGGAAAATTCGGGGAAAATTTGAGGAATTTTGGGAAAAATTTGAGGATTTTTTTTTAAATTTTCTGAGGAATTTTGGGGAAAGTTTGGGGAGTTTTTGGGGAAAATTTGGAAAAAAAATTGGGAATTTTGGGGGAATTCTGGGAGAAATTTGGGGACCGGGGAGAATTATTGGGAAAATTTGGGGAATATTGGGAATTTTAAAGGGGAAAATTGGGATTTTGGGGGAATTTTTGGCAGGTTTTGGGTAATTCTGGGAAAATTTTGGGAATTTGGGAAAATTTGAGGGATTTTTTTTTAATTTTCTGAGGAATTTTGGGGAAAATTTGGGGAGTATTTGGTGAAATTTGGGGAACATTTGGGATTTTGGGGGGAAATTTGGAAGAAAATTTGGGGAATTTGGGGAAAATTTGAGGGATTTTTTCAAAAATTTTATGAGGAATTTTGGGGAAAATTTGGGAGTTTTTGGTGAAATTTGGGGAAAATTTGGGATTTTGGGGGGAAATTTGGAAAAAATCGGGGAATTTTGGGAAATTTGAGGGATTTTTTTAAAATTTTCTGAGGAATTTTGGGGAAAATTTGGAGTTTTTGGTGAAATTTGGGGAAAATTTGCGATTTTGGGGGGCAAATTTGAAAGAAATGTGGGAATTTTGGGAAAGTGTGGGGAATTTTGGGGAAAATTTGAGGGATTTTTTTTTAATTTTCCGAGGAATTTTGGGGAAACTTTGGGGAGTTTTTGGTGAAATTTGGGGAACATTTGGGATTTTGGGGGGGAAATTTGGAAAAAAATTGGGAATTTTTGGGGAATTTTGGGAGAAATTTGGGGACTGGGGGGAACTATGGGGGAATTATTGGGAAAATTTGGGGGAATTTTTAAATTTTGAGGGAAATTTGAGGTGAAAATTGGGGAATTTTGGGGGAAATTTTGGGTAATTCTGGGAAAATTTGGGAACTTTGGGAGAAATCTGGGAAAACTGGGAATTTTCTGAGGTTTTGGGGGAATTTTGGGAAGAATTTGGAGATTTTTGGGGAATTTTGATGCTTTTGGGAGAATTTTGGGTGGAATTTGGGGGGTTTTGGGCTCTTTCCTTTTGGGGTCACCTTTCCCTTCCCTTTCCTCCCAAAAATTCCCTCTCGACCCCCAAAAACTTGTGAGGAAATTTTATCTCATTTTTAAATCTCATTTTTCTCTCAAAAACATCGATTTTTGTCCTAAAATTCCCTAAAGATTACATTTAATCCCATTTTTCTCCTCATAAACGGCCCAATATTTTTAATTTTTTGCCATTTTTCTCTAAAAAAAAAATTTTATTCTTTTTTCCCTCACAAATGGCGCCATTTTGTTTTCCTTGGTGCCAATTTTTTTCTCCATCCCCTTTTCCTCAACTTTCCCCTTTTTTTCCTATTTCTGTCATTTTCCCCCATAATTCCCATTTCCCCATCATTTTTCCCCATTTTCCTCTCACTTTCATCTTATTTTTCCTTTATTTTTTCCCATTTTCCATCACTTTTTCCTTTTTTTCCCCTTTTTCGTCCCATTTTCTCCTTATTTTTTTCCCCATTTTCCCCTCATTTTTTCCTCGTTTCTTTCCCCATTTTCCCCCCATTTTTCTATTTTCACCTCATTTTCCCTTCATTTTTTTCCTTGGTTTTTTCCCCCATTTTTTCCCAATTTTTCCCCCATTACCCTCAATTTTTTTTTTGGTCTTTCCCCCCATTTTTTCCCCTCATTTTTTGGCATTTCCCCTCATCTTTTCACATTTCCCCTCATTTTTTCCTTGTTTCTTTCCCGTTTTCCCCTCATTTTTCCCCACTTTCTCTCCTCAGGACGACGCCATTTCCGCCATCTTGTCCCCTCAGGCCGCCATTTTGTCTCCCCCAGACACCCCAAACTCCTCAACTTTACCCTCCCCAAATCCCCTTTTTTCCCCCCAAAATCCCCTTTTTTCCCCCCAAACCCCCATTCCCTGCACCCAAACCCCCATTTCCTGCACCCAAAATCCCGATTTTTCCACCCAAAACTCCCTTTCATCCCCCTCACCCCCCTCCGCCGCCATTTTCCCTCCCTCTTCCCCTCAGGCCGCCATTTTGTCTTCACCGACCTCCTGCCCTCAAAACACCGATTTACCCTTTTCTGACCCAAATTTCCCCCCTGGAAACACAAATTTATCCCCTCAAAACACAATTTCACCCCATAAAACCACGATTTTATCCTTCTCAGACACAAATTTCCCCTCACAAAACCCCGATTTACCTCTGAACACCTCGCCCCACCATCGGCCATTTTGTCCCACCCCACTGACATTTTGCCATCCCAAAACCCCCACTTTTTCCCCTCAAAACCCCACTTTGTCCCCTGAAAACCCCATTTTATCCCCCCCAGACCCAAATCTCCCCTCAGAAAACGCCATTTTACCACCCCCAGACCCAAATCCCCCCTCCCCAAACCCCCCTTTCCCTCAGCCCGCCATTTTCTCCCCTCTGGCCGCCATCTTGTCCCCGCCCACCCCCTCCATTTTCCCGCCCAAAACTCCCATTTTTCCCCCCAAAACCTCCATTTTTTCCCCAAAAACCCCCAAAACCCCCATTTCCTCCCGCCACCCTTCCTTTTACCCCCCTCCCACCCCTCGCCGCGCCACCATCCCCGTCCCCACGCCCTCCCTCCTCCCCCACTTCCTCTGCTCCCTGCTGGCCTTCACCGCCGCCCTCCACCCCTCACCCCCCCTCCCTCCTCCTCCTCCTGGTCGCGCTTTGGGCTCAAAAACGGCGATTTCGGGGTTTTCTCTCCGCTCTGGAGTGCGGCGCCACCGGGCTGGCGCTGGCCCACGCCCTCCTCCCCCTCCGCCCTCACCTCGGGGGTCCCTCCTCGGCCGCCTCAGCCCTGGCGGCCATTTTGGGCCTGGCCTCCATTTTAGGCCTCAGCGCTCGGCGCCGCCGCCTTTACGTTCCCGTGGTGGTTTTGGCCGCCCAACTTTGGTTTTCTCCTTGGTTGTTTTTACCTCTTTACGTCCTGGGCGAGCTCTCCCGAGGGGGTCGCGCCCATCGTTGGTGGCTCAGGGCGCTTTTGGGGTTGCCCCCTCCTCTTTTCCGCGCCTTTTCCCGCTTGGGTTTGGCCTCCGAGCGAGGCCTTTTCGCTTTTTTCCCCAAAACCAACAAAATGAGGTTCAGGAGCCGCCTCCCCGTGCCCCAAAAACGCTCTCGGGGTGGGGGTTCCTCCTCCTCCAGGTATTCCCGGAGGTTTTTGGGGATTTGTCGATAAATCCGGGAGGGTTTTTTGGGCTTTTTTCGGGAGGTTTTGGGGCTTTTTGAAAGGCGGGAAAGCCGCCCCTCCCCCACCCAGCCGCATCCCCCGCCCCGCCCCCCGGCCCCCTCCCCCCACCCCCCAAAAAGGGACCCCAAAATCGGGGGGGGCCCCTCCCCCACCCCGCCCCTCCCCCACCCCGCAGGCCCTGGAGGTGATGGGGGGAGGGGATGGGGGGGAGGGGCGGCCGGACACTACGGGACCCCAAAAAGGCCAAAATTTGGGGTCCAAAAAACCCCAAAAATCTCCAAATTCCCAAATTTTGGGGGAGGTTTTGGGGCCAAAACCAAAAATTT
This sequence comes from Ammospiza maritima maritima, assembly GCA_036010785.1. NCBI lineage: Eukaryota > Metazoa > Chordata > Aves > Passeriformes > Passerellidae > Ammospiza > Ammospiza maritima. The sequence continues at coordinate 76,071 of JAYKTQ010000057.1, forward strand.
CGGGTCGAAATCCCCAAAAATCCCAAATTTGGCGTCGAACACCCCGAAAATCCCAAACCTGGGGACGATTTTGGGGGCAGAACCGAAAATTTGGGGTCAGAAATCCTCAAAGTTTGGGAACGGTTTTGGAGCCAAAAATCAGAAAATTGGGATCAAAAAGCCCCAAAATCCCAAAAATCGGGGTAAAAAAAACCCCAAAATCCCCAAATATGGGGATGGTTTTGGGGCTGAAAGCAAAAATTTGGGGTCAAAATCCCCAAAAAATCCCAAAATTTGTGATGGTCTTGGGGTTAAAATCATAAATTTGGGGTCTAAACCTCCAAAAACCCCAAAATTCACAAATCTGGGGGAGGTTTTGGGGTAAAAAGAAAAAAAAAAAACAAAACTTGGGGTTCAAAACCCCAAAATTTTGCCTCAAAAAAATCCCCAAAAATCCCAAAATTTGGTTTTGAAACTCCCCAAATTTGGGATTTTCCTAATTTTTGGAGCTTTTTTCCCCCAAACTTTTGGGGTCTCTCCTTTTTTTCCGTATTTATTTTCCCAGAGGGATCCCCACAATTCCATTTTTGGGGGGAGGGGTGGCGCTTTTGGGTCATTTTGGGATGTTTTTGTTTATTTTTCCCATTTTTTTTAAATTTAAGGGTTTTTTTTTTCTGTTGGAATTTTTGTTATTTTCGGGGTTTTTTTGGGATTTTATTCTTTGGTTTCGTTGTCGTTTTCTTTGCAATTAATTTTATTTAAAATATAATTATTTAAAACATCCAGATTTTCCTTTTTCGTTTGTTTTTTGGGGTTGTTCTGGGAGGGGAAAATGGAATTTTGAGGGGGAAATAATGGAAATTTTGGGGGAAAAAAAACAAACTTGGGGTGGAAAAATGGAAATTTTGGGGGTAAAAATGAAACTTGGGAGATAAAAAATGGAAATTTGGGAGGGAAAAGTGAAATTTTAGGGGGAAAAAAGGAATTTTTGAGGGTTTGGGGGTTTCGAGGGAAAATTGATAATTTGGGGATTTTTTTGTGGAAATTTTGGGGATTTTTGGTGGGAATTTGGGGTTTTTGTTGGAATTTTGGGGTGTCTCAGGTAAAATTTGTGATTTTGGGTGGAATTGGATTTTTTGGGGTGAATTTTGGGTTATTTTGAGTGGAATTTGGGTGTTCAGTTCCAATTGGATTTTTTTTGTGGAATTTTGGGGGTTTTTGTTGCAATTTTGGTTTTTGTGGGTGGAATTTGGAATTTTTCGGGTGAATTTTGGGTTTTATTTGTGGGACTTTTGGGGTTTTTTGTTGCAATTTTGGGGTTTTTTGGGTGGAATTTTGGGTTACTTTAGTGAAATCTAAATCTTTTGGGGTGGAACTTTGGGTTATTTTGGGTGGATTTTTCTTTTTTATGGGCGGATTTTTTGGCTTTCTTTGGGTGGAATTTGGGATTTTTTTCGTTGCAATTTGGATTTCTTGGAGTGAAATTTTGGGGTTTTTTGGGGGGATTTATGTGGAATTTCATTTTTTTGTTGGAATTTTGGTTTTTTTGGGGTGCAGTCTTGGATTTTTTTGGATTATTTTGGGTTATTTTTGGTGGATTTTGGGGCTCCCTCCCCGTTTTTCCCCCTCAGGTTCCGGAGCGGCCGCGGGCGGAACGTTCCGGAAAGATCCCGAAATTCCCGGAGCTCGTCTGGGCCCAATTCCCCAAATTCCCCAAATTCCCCGTTTTCTGACTGGCGGGGACCCAAAATTGCCCAATTTCACCCCAAAATTTAAATTTTTCTGAGGGCCGAACCCCAAAAAACGCCAAAAATTGGGGGATAAACCCCAAAAATTGGAAATAAATCCCCAAAACTTTCACTTGGGAGGAAAAATCAGTTCCCAACCCCCCTTTCCCCGCCTCTAATTAAACGGAGGCGTTAATTAAACTCATTAATGATATTAATAAACAGGACGCTGGTGACGTCATTGGCTCCGCCCTCTTTGTGGTATGTAGCGTTAATTAAGGGATTAATTAAGGGGTTAATTAAAGGGAAACCGAGTCAGGGGGACGCGGGAGGGCGTTGGGAGTCGTTAATGACCCCCGCGGTTCCTAATTAAGGCGTTAATAATTAATAATTCCTGTCGTTACCGCGCTAATAACGCGGCACTTCCGGGTTGCCATGGCAACGGGAAGGGGCGTGGTCCAATGCGGAAGCGCGGCTAGTCTGGGATACGGCGCTGATTGGCTGAGGCGTTGCTAAGAGCGCTCTGATTGGTCACAGCGTTGCTAGGCGGGCTCTGATCTGTTTCAGCGTTGTTAGGCGGGGTCTGATTGGTTACGGCGTTGCGTCGCGTGCGCTGATTGGTGGAGGCGTTTTAGGGGGGGCTCTAGTGTATGCGGCTATGCAAGGCGAGCTCTGATTGGCTGAGGTGTTGCTTGGAGTGCTGTGATTGGCGCAGGCACGTTCAGCCGTGTTCTGATTGGTTGCGACTCCTGCGTTCCTTCCGCTTCCGGCATCACGTGACCCACGGCGCTCTTAAAGGGGCCGCGCCGCGCCCGGGGATTTTTTTGGGGGGGATTTTTTGGGGGGAATTTTGGGGAATTTTGGGGGGTCCCGGGGCCAATGGGGGGGGAGGACGTGACGAGCGTGTTCCTGTTCGTGCCCAACCTGATCGGTGAGCGCCAAACTGGGATAAACTGGGATAAACTGGGAGGGAAATGGGGGGGGGGGATTGTGAGGGACTGGGGTAAACTGGGTTATACTGGGAGGGACTGGGAGGGACTGGGGTAAACTGGGTTATACTGGGAGGGACTGGGAGGGGTTTGGGGGGGATTGGGATGGACTGGGTTAAACTGGGAGGGGTTTTGGGGGAAACTGGGTTATACTGGGATAAACTGGGAGGGGATTGAGGGGGATTTGGGGTGACTGGGAGGGACTGGGATAAACTGGGAGGGGACTGGGGTGGACTGGGAGGGGTTTGGAGGTGACTGGGTTATACTGGGAGGGCACTGGGATAAACTGGGATCAACTGGGAGGGGACTGGGAGGGAACTGGGTTATACTGGGATGGACTGGGAGGGGTCTGAGGGGGATTTGAGGGAACTGGGATGGACTGGGAGAGAACTCGGGGACACTGGTTTATACTGGGACGGACTGGGAGGGGTTTTGGGGGTACTGGTTTATACTGGGATGGACTGGGAGGGGTTTTGTGGGTACTGGTTTATACTGGGATGGACTGGGAGGGGTTTTGGGGGTACTGGTTTATACTGGGATGGACTGGGAGGGGATTGGGGGGAACTGGTTTATACTGGGATGGACTGGGAGGGGTTTTGGGGGTACTGGTTTATACTGGGATGGACTGGGAGGGGTTTTGTGGGTACTGGTTTATACTGGGATGGACTGGGAGGGGATTGGGGCGCTCCCAGTGGGGCTGTACTGGGAGTGTTACTGGTTTATACTGGTTTACACCCACCCATACCGGTTTATACTGGTTTATACTGGTTTATATTGCTCCATACTGGTTTATACTGGTTTATACTGGTTTATACTGGTCATCCTTCTCACTCTGTGCCAACCAGGGACCCGTTTTGGTGCCATCTGGGGACATTTTGGTGCCCAAAACCGGACTTATACTGGTCCATACTGGTCCATACTGGTCCATACTGGTCCATACTGGTCCATACTGGTTTATACTGGTCCATACTGGTTTATACTGGTCCATACTGGTCATCCACTGAACCTCCATCACTCAGGGACCCATTTTGGTGCCATTTGGGGACGTTTTGTTGCCCGAAATCGGAGTTATACTGGTTAACATTGCTCCATACTGGTTTATACTGGTCCATACTGGTTTATACTGGTCCATACTGGTTTTTACTGGTTTTTAGGGTACGCCCGCATCCTGCTGGCCGCCGTCTCCTTCTGGCTGATGCCGACCCGGCCGGGCCCCGCGGCCGCCTGCTACGGCCTGGCCGGACTGCTGGACGCCGTGGACGGACACGCGGCCAGAATGCTCGGACAGGGTACTGGTTATACTGGTTTATACTGGTTTGTACTGGTTTGTACCGGGATGGGGCACTGGGGCACTGGTTTGTACTGGTTTGTACTGGGAGGGCTCCTGGCCGGACTGCTGGACGCCGTGGACGGACACACGGCCAGAATGCTCGGACAGGGTACTGGGTTGTACTGGTTTATACTGGTTTGTACTGGTTTGTACTGGGATGGGGCACTGGGGGCACTGGTTTGTACTGGGTTGTACTGGTTTGTACTGGTTATAGTGGGTTATACTGGTTTGTACTGGTTTGTACTGGTTTGTGCTGGGATGGAGCACTGGGGGCACTGGTTTGTACTGGGTTGTACTGGGAGGGACTGGGTTATACTGGGTTATACTGGGATAGAGCACTGGGAGCACTGATTTGTACTGGTTTATACTGGTTTGTACTGGGACGGAGCACTGGGAGCACTGGTTTGTACTGGTTTATACTGGTTTGTACTGGGACAGGGGACTGGGTTATACTGGTTTATACTGGTTTGTACTGGGACAGGGGACTGGGTTATACTGGTTTGTACTGGTTTGTACTGGGATGGAGCACTGGGAGCACTGGTTTGTACTGGTTTATACTGGTTTGTACTGGGATGGGGCATTGGGGGCACTGGGTTATACCGGTTTATACTGGTTTGTATTGGTTATAGTGGGCTATACTGGTTTATACTGGTTTGTACTGGTTTGTACTGGGACAGGGGACTGGGTTATACTGGTTTATACTGTTTGTACTGGTTTGTACTGGTTTTTACTGGGTTATACTGGGAGCAGGTCGGGACAAACTGGGATGAACTGGGAGGGTGAAAAGGGGATGGGGAAGGGCCCAAAATGGCGGCGGTGGGCGTGGTTTGGTCACTGGGGGCGTGGCTTAGGAATTTGTGGGCGTGGCCTAAGGTGAGTGATGTGATGGGGGCGTGGTTTGTGTAGATGATGCCATGCGTCGTTGTTTAGCTATGATGTCATTGTGGGCGTGGTTTATGCTGAAATATTTCAGTGGGGTGTGGTCTAAATGGGTGTGTCCATTAAGCCACGCCCCCTCCGCCATATTGTATTCTCCTTTCCTCCTTTTCCCTCCAAACTTTGGCTTTTTTTTACCTCAAATTTTGAACTTTTCCCCCCAAATTTTGACATTTTCTCCCCAGAATTTCGATTTTTTTGACCCCCAAACTTCGAGCTCCCATTTGGCCACGCCCCCACCGCCATCTTGGATTCCCCTTTTGTGGCTTTTCCCCCTCAGAATTTTGACATTTCACCTCTAGAATTTCCGACTTTTTTCGCCGAATTTCGGCTTTTTTCGCCCCAAAGCTGCTCCGTGCTGGTCCGTACTGGTTTGTACTGGTTTGTACTGGTTTGTGCTGGTTTGTGCCCCCCAGGCTCGCGGCTGGGGGCCATGCTGGACATGCTGACGGACAGGCTGAGCTCCCTGTGCCTGCTGCTCAACCTGGCGCTGCTCTACCCGCGGTGGGCGGGGCTCTTCCAGCTCAGCATGGCGCTCGACGTCGCCAGCCATTGGCTGCACATGCACTGGTGGGCGGGGCCTCGAGGGGGCGGGGCCGGGAGGGAAAAAAAAACGGGGGAAATTGGGAGGAAATGGGGGTTTGGGGGGGTGGTTTAATGGGAGGGGGGCGTGGCTTAAGTATTAGGGGTGGGTCTTGTTGGGGCGTGGTCGGGAGGTGCAAAAATGGGGAAAATAGGGGAAAATGGGGAAGAAATTGGAGGGAAAATGGGAGTTGGGGGCGTGGTTTAATGGGAGGGGGCGTGGCTTATGGGGTGGGGTCAGGGTGGGGCTGGGAGGGAAGAAAAGGGGGAAAATGGGAAAAAAAGGGGGAAATGGTGGAAAATGGGGAAGAAATTGAGGGGAAATGGGGGTTGGGGGCGTGGCTTTAGTGGGAGTGGGCGTGGCTTGAATGTGAAGGGGTGGGGCTTAAGTGGGTGTGGTCGGGCTTGGGTCAGGCGGGGAAAAATGGGGGAAAAAGGGGAAAATTGGGAAAATGGAGAAGAAATTGGGAAATGGGGAGTTGGGGCGTGGTTAAATTGGAGGGGGCGTGGTTTATGTGGGTGAGGTTAACTGGGATCCACCCCGGGTGTGGCCACTAGGCCATATATGGAATTGTGGGCGTGGCCGCAATTTAATATATCGCAATATGGCGGCTGCACTCCGTATATGGCAATGTGGGCGTGGCCTCTTTCACATATAACAATATGGCAGCCACACTCCATATTTGTCGATGTGGGCGTGGCCTCTGCTCCATATTGCGTAATATGGGGGGGGTTGCACTCCATATATGGCAATGTGGGCGTGGCCTCTTTCATATATCACAATATGGCAGCCACACTCCATATTTGTCAGTGTGGGCGTGGCCTCTGCTCCATATATGGCAATGCGGTTTATTCCACTCCGTATATGGCAGTGTGGGCGTGGCCTCTGCTCCATATTCCGTAATATGGGGGGGGGGGGGTTTGCACTCCATATATGGCAATGTGGGCGTGGCCTCGCCTTCACTTATGCTAATGTGGGTTTATTTCCATATTTTTTCAACGTGGGCGTGGTCACCGCTCCATATATGGCGGCGTTGTTTATCGCCGCGCCGTTTATGGCAATGTGGGCGTGTCCGTTGTCTGACCACGCCCCCTTCTTTTTTTTTTTTTTAGCTCCACCCTCCAGGGGGCGTCGTCGCACAAGAGCGTGGGGGGGGGAGGGGCACCCCCTGCTGAGGCGCTACTACCAGAGCAGGGTGAGACTGGGATAAACTGGTTTGTACTGGGATATACTGGTTTGTACTGGGATGGACTGGGAGGGGTTAATGGGGGACTGGTTTATACTGGGATGGACTGGGAGGGGATTTGGAACAAACTGGGATGGACTGGGATGGACTGGGAGGGGTTAACGGGGGACTGGGAGGGACTGGTTTGTACTGGTTTGTACTGGGAGGGGTTAAAGGTGAACTGGTTTATACTGGGATGGACTGGGAGGGGATTTGGAACAAACTGGGATGGACTGGGATGGACTGGGAGGGGTTAATGGGGGGCTAGATTGTACTGGTTTGTACTGGTTTGTACTGGGAGGGGTTAAAGTTAATAGGGGACTGGTTTGTACTCGGATGGACTGGGAGGGGATTTGGAACAAACTGGGATGGACTGGGAGGGGTTAATGGGGGGCTAGATTGTACTGGTTTGTACTGGTTTGTACTGGGAGGGGTTACCGGGGGACTGGTTTATACTGGGATGGACTGGGAGGGGATTTGGAACAAACTGGGATGGACTGGGAGGGGTTAATGGGGGGCTAGATTGTACTGGTTTGTACTGGTTTGTACTGGGAGGGGGTTGGGATCAAACTGGGAGGGAACTGGTTTATACTGGGAGGGGTTCGAGATGAAACTGGGAATAAAACGGGACCAAACTGGGAGGGAACTGGGATGAACTGGTTTATACTGGGAGAGAACTGGGATGAACTGGGATGGACTGGGATGAGCTTGGTTATACTGGGATGAACTGGTTTAAACTGGGAAGGGTTAAAGACAGAACTGGGAATAAAACGGGGCCAAAACTGGGAATGGGCGTGTCCCTACCCAAAATAACCCCGCCTCTTTTTTGGGGCCACGCCCCTTTTGGCCACGCCCCCCTCCAGCCCCTCCTCTTCCTCCTGTGCGCCGGAAATGAGGGATTCCATTGCTGCCTGTACCTGCTGTACTGGGGAGAGGGCCCAAAACGTGAGTTGTACTGGTTTGGACTGGTTTATACTGGTTTGGACTGGTTTGTGCCGGTTTATACTGGTTTATACTGGTTTGTACTGGTTTGTACTGGTTTGTATTGGTTTGTACTGGTTTATACTGGTGTATTTTGTGTTTAAGGGAGTTATTCAAAATGGCGGCCCGTACTAGAGTTCACAAGATGGCCGCCCAAAATGGCCGCCCAAGATGGCGCCCGATTGTAGGAAACCATTGGTGCATGTTGGTGTATACTGGTTTGGACTGGTTTATACTGGTTTATACTGGTTTGTGCTGGTTTGTGCTGATTTATATTGGTCTATACTGGTTTGTACGGTTTGTACTGGTTTATACTGGTTTATGCTGGTTTATACTGGTTTGTATTGGTTTATACTGGTTTGCATTGGTTTATACTGGTTTATGCTGGTTTATACTGGTTTATACTGGTTTATACTGGTTTGCACTGGTTTATACTGGTTTAATTGATTCAAAACCGCTTAAACTGGTTCTAACTGGTTTCAGGCTGATTTTAATTGGGTTTTTTTTTACCAATTTTTCTGTTTGTTTTTTTTTTTTGTTTTTTTTTAATTCATACTGGTCCGTACTGGTTTATACTGGTCCGTACTGGTTTATACTGGTTCTAACTGCTCCTTGCAGAGTTTAACTGGTTCTAAACTGGTTTTAACTGGTTTTGAGCTCGTTTTAACTGGGTTTTTTTTACTGTTTTTCCTGGGGTTTTTACCGTATTTTCTAGGTTTTCAGATTTGTGCTGGTCTGTACTGGTTTGTACTGGTTTATACTGGTTCTAACTGGTTTGTAGTGGTCCTTAATTGGTTTCAAACCGGGTTTAACTGGTTCTTAACTGGTTTTAAACTAGTTTTAACTGGGTTTTTTTTTACCGTTTTTCCGGGGGGTTTTTCTAGGATTTTCGATTTGTACTGGTCCGTACTGGTTTGTACTGGTTCTAACTGGATCTTACTGGTCCTTAATTGATTTTGACTGGTTTTAAACCAGTTTTAACTGTTCTTTACCGGTTTTAACCGTTTTTTCCGGTTTTTTTGGGTTTTTTTTAACTGCTGCTGGTTTGTACTGCTCCGTACTGGTTTGTACTGGTTTGTACTGGTTTGTACTGGTTTGTACTGGTTCTAACTGATCTTACTGGTCCTTAATTGGTTTTGACTGGTTTTAAACCAGTTTTAACTGTTCTTACCGGTTTTTTAACCGTTTTTCCGGTTTTTTGGTTTTTTTTTTTAACTGCTGCTGGTTTGTACTGCTCCGTACTGGTTTGTACTGGTTTGTACTGGTTCTAACTGGTTCTGACTGGATCTTACTGGTCCTTAATTGGTTTTGACTGGTTTTAAACCAGTTTTAACTGTTCTTTACCGGTTTTTTAACCGTTTTTTCCGGTTTTTGGTTTTTTTTTTTTTAACTGCTACTGGTTTGTACTGCTCCGTACTGGTTTGTACTGGTTTGTACTGGTTTGTACTGGTTTGTACTGGTTTGTACTGGTTCTAACTGGATCTTACTGGTCCTTAATTGGTTTTGACTGGTTTTAAACCAGTTTTAACTGTTCTTTACCGGTTTTTTAACCGTTTTTTCCGGTTTTTTAGGTTTTTTTTTTAACTGCTACTGGTTTGTACTGCTCCATACTGTTTGTACTTGTTTGTACTGGTTCTAACTGGTTCTAACTGGATCTTACTGGTCCTTAATTGGTTTGACTGGTTTTAAACCAGTTTTAAACTGTTCTTTACCGGTTTTTTAACCGTTTTTTCCGGTTTTTTGGGTTTTATTTTTGACTGCTGCTGGTTTGTACTGCTCCGTACTGGTTTGTACTGGTTTGTACTGGTTCTGACTGGATCTTACTGGTCCTTAATTGTTTGGACTGGTTTTAAACCAGTTTTAACTGTTCTTTACCGGTTTTTTAACCGTTTTTTTCCGGTTTTTTGGGGTTTTTTTTTAACTGCTGCTGGTTTGTACTGCTCCGTACTGGTTTGTACTGGTTTGTACTGGTTCTAACTGGATCTTACTGGTCCTTAATTGGTTTTGACTGGTTTTTAAACCAGTTTAACTGTTCTTTACCGGTTTTTTAACCGTTTTTTCCGGTTTTTTGGGTTTTTTTTTTACTGCTGCTGGTTTGTACTGCTCCGTACTGGTTTGTACTGGTTTGTACTGGTTCTAACTGGTTCTGACTGGATCTTACTGGTCCTTAATTGGTTTTGACTGGTTTTAAACCAGTTTAAACTGTTCTTTACCGGTTTTTTAACCGTTTTTTCCGGGTTTTTTGGGGTTTTTTTTTATAACTGCTACTGGTTTGTAACTGCTCCATACTGGTTTGTACTGGTTTGTACTGGTTCTAACTGGTTCTGACTGATCTTACTGTCCTTAATTGGTTTGGACTGGTTTTAAACCAGTTTTAACTGTTCTTACCGGTTTTTAACCATTTTTTCCGTTTTTTTGGGGGTTTTTTTTGACTGCTGCTGGTTTGTACTGCTCCGTACTGGTTTGTACTGGTCCGTACTGGTTTGTACTGGTTCTGACCGGTTTTTCTCTGGTTTCCCGCAGTGTTCCCCGGGCTCGCCGGGGCTGTTCGGCTCCTCCTGTGGCTCTCGGCGCCTTTGGCCGCCCTCAAATCCTTCCTGAACCTTCTGCAGCTGGGCGGGGCCCTGAGGGGCGTGGCCGCCCTGGACGCGGCCGAGCGGGCCCGGAAAGGCTCCTAAGCCCCGCCCCCAACTTCCGGCCCCCGCCCCCATCCCCCTTCTGCCAAGGGGGAGGGGCCAAACCACGCCCAGGCCCCACCCCCCACCCCCCAAAAAGCCCTTATGGGGAAAAAAGGGGGGGGGGGGGCGTGGTCACATCAAAGCTTCCGCCCACAATGGAATAAAGAATGTTTGGCCCCCGCCCCCTTTTTGGGTGTGATTTGTGAGGGCGAAGAAAGGGGGCGTGGTCGCCACCAAGCTCCGCCCCTCAATGTGGAATGAAGGCTGTTTGGCCCCGCCCCGCCCCCTTTTTGGGTGTGGTTTGTGAGGGAGGTGTGGGGGAAAGGGGGCGTGGTCACCACCAAGCTCCGCCCTCACAATGTGGAATAAAGCAGGTTTGGCCCCGCCCCCTTTTTGGGTGTGGTTTGTGAGGGAGGTGTGGGGGGGGAGGGGCGTGGTCACCACAAGCTCCGCCCTCAAAATGTGGAATAAAGAAAGAGGATTTGGCCCCCGCCCATTTTTTTGTGGTACTGGGGCATGGAAAGGGGGCGTGGTCACCACAATCTCCGCCCACAATGTGGAATAAAGCTGGTTTGGCCCCGCCCCCTTTTGGGGTGTGGTTTGTGAGTGGGAGGGGCGGGGAAAGGGGGCGTGGTCAATCACTAAAGCTCCAACCCACACGGTAGAATAAGCCTGCTTTGGCCCCGCCCCCTTTTTGGGCGTGGTTTGTGTGGGGGAGGGGCGGGAAAAAGGGGGGGGAGGGGCGGGGGTCCCAGTTTGTCCCAAACCCCCCCCAAAAATCCCCAAAATTCCAACCAAAAATGAAAATTTCATCCCAAAACCCCAAAATTTCGTCCCAAAAAAAATCCCCAAAATTTGCGACCAAAAACCCCAAACTCCGCCCGAAAATCCCCAAAATTCCATCCCCAAACCCAAAATTACAACAAAAGAACCCCAAAATTCAATTGAAAACCTCAAAATCCTCCCCAAATTCCCACCGGAAAATCCTCAATTCCCAAATTTTGGGGGATAATTCCTGAATTTATTGAGCTTTATTAATGTATTTTTTTTTTAGATAATTCCAGGGTGTTTGAGGTAAATTCCCAGATTTTTTGGGCATCATCCTAAATTTTTTGAGTTTTATTCCTGAATTTTTTGAGAAAATTCCAGGGCGTTTTGAGGTAAATTCCCAGATTTTTGGGGGGATAATCCCTGAATTTTTCGAGCTAAATCCTGAATTTTTTTTGAGATAATTCCAGGGTATTTTGAGGTAAATTCCCAAATTTTGGGGGGATAATTCCTGAATTTTTTGAGCTTTATTAATGAATATTTTGAGATAATTCCAGGGTGTTTTGAGGTAAATTCCCAAATTTTTTGGGATAATTCCTGAATTTATTGAGCTTTATTAATGTATTTTTTTGAGATAATTCCAGGGTGTTTTGAGGTAAATTCCCAAATTTGGGGGGGATAATTCCTGAATTTTTCGAGCTTTATTAATGAATTTTTGAGATAATTCCAGGGTATTTTGGGGTAAATTCCTGAATATTTTTGGGGATAATTTTTGAATTTTTTGAGCTTTTAATAATGAATTTTTTTGGAGATAATTCCCAAGAGTATTTTGAGGTAAACTCCAGATTTTTTGGGGATAATTCCTGAATTTTTCAAGCTTTATTAATGAATATTTTGAGATAATTCAGGGTATTTTGGGGTAAATTCCTGAATATTTTTCGGGCTGATTTGGTGGATTTTGGGGTCCCTACTCCCCCTCCTTGTCCTCGCCGTGGGTGATGACGTAACAAATGTTCTTGTAGTCCACGTTCCCCGCCACGTCCGGCGGAAACGCCGCCCACATGTTCTTGATCTAAAACACAAAAAATCGGCAATTGGGAAATTGGGAATTTTGGAATTTTTGGCGATTTTTTGGCGATTTTTGGGCGATTTTTGGGCGATTTTTAGGCGATTTTTGGGGAATTTCAGGTGGGGAAAAATTGGGATTTTTTTTCTCAATTCTGGGGTGAATATTGAAATGTTGGGAGGAGATTTTGGAATTTTGGGGGGAAAATTTGGGGGGAATTTTGGGGATTTTTGGAATTCTGGAGGGGTTTTTGGTGTAGTTTTGGGGGTTTTGGAGGGAAATGGGGGCAAATTCAGGGGGAGTTTTGGAAGTTTTGGGGAAAATTTGAATTTTGGGATGGGAATGCTGGAGGGAAGTCCGGGCAAATTTTGGGTGAAATTTAGGAATTTTTGGGGAAGTTTTGGGGGAAAATTTGAATTTTGGGATGGGAATGCTGGAGGAAATCTGGGCAAATTTTGGGTGAAATTTAGGAATTTTTTGGGGAAGTTTTGGGGGAAAATTTGAATTTTGGGATGGGAATTCTGGAGGGAAATTCGGGCAAATTTTGGGTGAAATTTAGGAATTTTTTGGGGAAGTTTTGGGGAAAATTGAATTTTGGGATGTTTAATTGGGATTTATTGGGGTTTAAAGGGTCTAAAAGGGGAAATTTTTTTGGGGGGGGGGTTGGGGTCCCGCATGTTCCTTGATCTGGAACGAAAATTCCGGAATTTTGGGAAATTTGGGATTTTAGAGAAAATTTGGGAATTTATTTGAATTTTTGGGCAATTTTTGGGGTGATTTGGCTGATTTTGAGGTGATGTTTTTGGAGTGATTTTTGGGTGATTTTTGGGTGATTTTTGGAGTTTTTTTGGGCCAAGTTTTGGGCTGATTTAGGGGTGGTTTGGGCTATTTTTGGGCTGATTTTGAGGTGATTTTTGGGCCGATTTTTGGGTGATTTAGGGGTGTTTGGGTCACTGATTATGGGGCTGCTTTTTCCTATTTTTGGGCCAATTTTGGCTGATTTTGGGGTATTTTTGGGCTGACTTTGCTATTTTTGGGCTGATTTTTGGGGCGATTTTGGGCCAATCTTGGCTGATTTTTAAGTGAATTTTGGGGCCCATTTAGGGGTTTTGGGGGGCGATTTTGGCCCTTTTTGGGGCCGATTTTTAGGCCAATTTTTGAGCTGATTTTGGCCCATTTTGGGGCTGATTTTGGCCATTTTTGGGCCAATTTTGGGGCCTTATTTTGGCCATTTTGGGGTCGATTTGGGCTGATTTTTGAGCTGATTTTGGCCATATTGGCGCCGATTTTTGGCTGATTTTGGCCATTTTGGGACTGATTTGGGCCTTATTTTGGCCATTTTTGGGCCGATTTTTGGGCTGATTTTGGCCCTTTTTGGGCCGATTTTTGGGCTGATTTTGGCCATTTTTGGGCCAATTTTGGCCTTATTTTGGCCATTTTGGGGGCGATTTTGGGGCTGATTTTTGAGCTGATTTTGGCCCTTTTTTGGGCTGATTTTGGCCATATTTGGGCCAATTTTGGGCCTTATTTTGGCCATTTTGGGGCCGATTTTTGGGCCGATTTGGCCTTTTGGGGCCGATTTTGGGCTGATTTTGGCCATATTTGGGCCGATTTTGGGCCTTATTTTAGCCATTTTGGGGCCGATTTTGGGCCTTATTTTGGCCATTTTGGGGCCAATTTTGGGCCTTATTTTGGCCATTTTGGGGCCGATTTTGGGCCTGATTTTGGCCATTTTGGGCCGATTTTGGGCCTTATTTTGGCCATTTTGGGGCCGATTTTTGGGCCGATTTTGGGCCGATTTTGGCCATATTTGGGCCGATTTTTGGGCCGATTTTGGCCCTTTTGGGGCCGATTTTGGGGATATTTCGGTCTCACCTCCTCGGGTGAAGCGGTCGCACTGCGTCGTCAGCAGCTCCTCCAGGCTGGGGGAGGGGCACGGGGGGGGGGGAGGGGTCACACCAAAACATCCCTCAGACCCCTCCCCCAAATTGCCCCAAATTGCCCCAAATTGCCCCAAATTCCCGCCCCTCCCCCCCCCCCCCAAATTCGGGCTCCCCTCCCCCACCCTCTTTAATTTTGGCTCCTCCCACCCCCCAAATTTGGGGTCGCCCCTCCCCCACGCCCCCGAATCTCAGCCCCTCCCCACCGCACGGAATTTTAGCCCGCCCCCACCAATTTTGGCCCCTCCCCCATCCCCAAATTTGAGGTTTCCCTCCCCCGCGACCCCAATTTCAGCCCCTCCCCCCCAAATTTTAGCCCCTCCCCCCAAATTTTGGCCCCTCCCCCCTCCCAATTTAAAGTTCCCCCACCCCGGTCTGACCACGCCCCTTTAGGCCCCGCCCACTCTAGGCCACACCCCCACCCCCCATCTCCTTCTAATTGAGTTGGGACGAACCAAATAAAGATTCCCCTCCCTCCTTTGGCCCCTCCCCCATTTCCCTTTAGGCCCCGCCCCCTTTATGTCCCGCCTACTTCAAGCCACGCCCACTCAATCCCCCGCCCACCTTTAGGCCCCGCCCCTACTCCCAATCTCTTTAATTGCCTGAGGGGGGAGGAGCCAATTAAAGATTCCCCTCCCTGCTTTGGCTCCTCCCCGTTTCTCCTTGGCTCCTCCCCTTTTGGGCCCCTCCCCATTTAGGCCACGCCCCCTCAGGCCCCGCCCCCTTTAGCCCCGCCCCCACTCACAAGCTCTTTTTGATTGACCCTTTTCCCGGTCCGGGTCCAGCACCTTGAAGGCGCCCATGATGACGTCCCTCGGGATCCGCCCCTAAAGGGGCGGGGCAAAGGAAACGGGGCGTGGTCAATGCCCCGGGGGGCGTGGCCATAGTGGGAAAGGGGGAGGGGCTTGGGGAGCCACCCCCAGCGGCGCCAGGGGGATTTTGGGGGGAATTTGGGGAATTTTGGGGTGAAATTTGGATTTCGGGGTGAATTTTGGGATTTTGGGGTGAATTTTGGGGATTTCGGGGTGAATTTTGGGGATTTTGGGTCGAATTTGGGTTTTTTGGGTCGAATTTTGGGGGATTTTTGGGGCAAATTTGGGTTATTTTGGGTCGAAGTTTTGGGATTTTTGGGGCAAATTTGGGTTTTTTGGGCAAATTTGGGTTATTTGGGTCGAATTTGGTTATTTTGGGTGGAATTTGGGTTATTTGGGTGGAATTTGGGTTATTGGGTCGAATTTGGGTTATTTTCAGTCGAATTTGGTGATTTTGGGTGGAATTTGGGTTACTTTTGGGTCGAATTTTTGGGGATTTTTGGGGCAAATTTGGATAATTTTACGACATTTGTGGGCGGGTTTTGGAATTTCAGGGTGAGTTTTGCTGTTATTGGGGTGAATTTGGGATCTTTTGGATATTTTGCTCCGAATTTCAGGATTTTGGAGGGATTCGGGTGATTTTGGGCTGGAATTTGGTTTATTGAGGACGTTTTTTTGGGGTGAATTTTAGGGGCGAATTTTGAGCGTTTTTGGAGTGAATTTTGGGCATTTTTGGGGTGAATTTTGGGGCATTTTTGGGGCGAATTTTGGACACTTTCAGGGTGAATTTTGGGCATTTTTGTGGTGAATTTTGGGACATTTCTTGGGGTGAATTTTGGCACTTTAGGATGATTTTTGGGGCATTTTTGGGGTGAATTTTGGGGCATTTTGGGGCGAATTTTGGACATTTTCAGGGTGAATTTTGGGGCATTTTTGGGGTGAATTTTGGCACTTTAGGATGATTATTGGGGCATTTTGGGCTGAATTTTGGGGCATTTTTGGGCTGAATTTTGGGGCGAATTTGGGTTGTTTTGTGTTACTTTGGGGTTGTTATGGATTATTTTGAGTTGAATTTGGGACATTTTTGGGGTGATTTTATAAAAATTTTGGATGAATTTCGGTGGCTCTGGGGTATTTAGAGTCGGGGTTTCATTATTTTGGGACATTTTTGGGGTGAATTTTCCAGATTTTGGGATATTTTGGGTCCCTCACCCTTGAGTTTCTCCCGATCATGGTGAGGAACACGGTGAGGTTGATTTTGGTTATTTTTGGTTATTTTGGACGGAATTCCCGCTATTTTGGGTTATTTTGGACCAGATTTTCATTATTTTGGGTTATTTTGGGTTATTTTGAATTTTTTTTGGGTGATTTTGGGTTTTTTTGGTTCCTCACCCTTGAGTTTCTCCCCGAACATGGTGAGGAAAACGGTGAGGGTTGATTTGGGTTATTTTGGGTTATTTTGGGTTTTTTGGATGGGATTTTCGCTATTTGGGATATTTTTGGGTGAATTTTCCAGATTTTGGGGGTTTTTGGGTCCCTCACCCTTGAGTTTCTCCCCGAACATGGTGAGGAACACGGTGAGTTGGTTTGGGTTATTTTGGGTGGAATTTGGGTTATTTTGGGTTATTTTGGATTATTTTGGGTTATTTGAGTTATTTTGGATGGGATTTTGCTATTTGGGATATTTTGGGTGAATTTTCCAGATTTTGGGGGTTTTTGGGTTCTTACCCTTGAGTTCTCCCCGATCATGGTGAGGAACACGGTGAGGTTGATTTTGGTTATTTTTTGGTTATTTTGGACGGAATTCCCGCTATTTTGGGTTATTTGGACCAGATTTTCATTATTTTGGGTTATTTTGGGTTATTTTGAATTTTTTTGGGGTGATTTGGGTTTTTTTTGTTCCTCACCCTTGAGTTCTCCCGAACATGGTGAGGAACACGGTGAGGTAGATTTGGGTTATTTTGAGTTATTTTGGGTTATTTTGGATGGAATTTTGGCTATTTGGGTTATTTTGGATGGATTTTTGTTATTTTGGTTGATTTCAGGTTATTTTGGGTGATTTTGGGTTTTTTTGGTCCCTCACCCTTGAGTTTCTCCCGAACATGGTGAGGAACACGGTGAGGTTTTGTGATATTTGGGTTATTTTGGGTTATTTTGGGTTATTTTGGATGGGATTTTCGCTATTTGGGATATTTTGGGGTGAAATTTCCAGATTTTGGGGTTTTTGGGTTCTTACCCTTGAGTTTCTCCCCGAACATGGTGAGGAACACGGTGGAGTTGGTTTGGGTTATTTTGGGTGGAATTTGGGTTATTTTGGATGGGATTTTCGCTATTTGGGATATTTTGGGGTGAAATTTCCAGATTTTGGGGTTTTTTGGGGTCCTCACCCTTGAGTTTCTCCCCAAACATGGTGAGGAACACGGTGGAGTTGGTTTGGGTTATTTTGGGTGGAATTTGGGTTATTTTGGGTTATTTTGGGTTATTTTGGGTTATTTTGGGTTATTTTGGTGGGATTTTCGCTATTTGGGATATTTTTGGGGTGAATTTTCCAGATTTTGGGGGTTTTTGGGTCTTACCCTTGAGTTTCTCCCGAACATGGTGAGGAACACGGTGAAGTTGATCGGCCCCGAGCCTCTTTGATCATCGCGTCCAGCTCCTCGTTCTTCACGTTCAAGCCGCCCTGGATGAAGGGGCGGGGCCACATCAGGACACGCCCACACCGGCCACGCCCTCGCAAACCCCGCCCACAGCCATCGAACCCCGCCCCTTTTGCTTACAAAGCTCGCCGCGCCCGTTTCAGGCAGACCACGCCTCTCTAAGCCACGCCACTTTGCTTAAACACCAAAGCCACGCCCCTTCATTTGCGCCACTCTGATGTTTTGCCCAATTAGGCCCCTCCCACTCTCATGAAGCCCCTCCCATTGTAATTTTACCCCATTCAGCCCCACCCCTTTATTAACTCCCTCTAAGCCCCTCCCATGCTCTTTAAGCCCCTCCCCTTCTTTAGGCCCTCCCCTTCCATTTAACCCCTTCTCTTTAAGCCCCTCCCCTTCCCTTTAAGCCCCTCCCCTTCTCTTTAAGCCCCTCCCCTTCCCTTTAGGCCCCTCCCCTTCCCTTCCTATCCCTTCCCCTTCTGTTTCATCCCCTCCCATTTCCTTTAAGCCCCGCCCCTTCTATGTAAGCCCCTCCCTTTACCTTTAAGCCCCTCCCCTTCCATTAACCCTTCTATTTAAGCCCCTCCCCTTTAAGCTCCGCCCCTTTTCTTCAAGCCCCTCCCCTTCCCTCCAACCCCTTAATCTTCGCCCCTCCATTGAAGCCCCGCCCCCTTTCCCCCCAAAAACCCCGCCCCCATTTTAATTCCTACCCCACCCGCACCCAGACCACGCCCCCCCGGGATGGCCACGCCCCCCGGCTGTGACCACGCCCCCTCTCCAGCCCCACCCACCCATGGCGGCGAAGGTCTCGCGCAGATCGTCCTTATCGATGATCCCGTCGCGGTTCTGATCGATCACCGTGAACGCCTGGGGGCGGGGCGGGGCAAAATGGGGGCGGGGGGCGTCATGGGGGAGGGGCGTCATGGCCACGCCCACCCGAGAAATGCCCGCCCCCCCCCCCAAAAAAAAATCCGGGTAAAAAACGGGAAAAATTTGGGGATTTTGGGGCGTTTTTAAAAAGCGGAGGCTCCTCCCGCTTGCTATAAGCTCCGCCCACAATTCTTCAGGCTCCTCCCCTTTTCTTAAGCTCATCCCCTTTTCCTCAAGCTCCTCCCCATCTAGCCCCACCCCTTTTAGCCCCGCCCTTTTCCCATTTTTGGCCATTTCTCCCCCATTTTTTGCCCTAAAACCACCGCGATTTTTGCCCCTCCCACCAATTTAGCCCCTCCCCCTTTTTAGCCCCTCTCCACCTCTCTAAGCCCCTCCCCCGTATTTAGGCCCCGCCCCTTTTCCCATTTTTGGCCATTTCTCCCCCATTTTTTGCCCTAAAACCACCGCGATTTTTGCCCCTCCCACCAATTAGCCCCTCCCCCTTTGTAGCCCCTCCCCACCTCTCTAAGCCCCTCCACTTATTTAGCCCCGCCCCTTTCTCCATTTTTGGCCATTTCTCCTCCATTTTTTGCCCTAAATCCACCGCGGTTTTTGCCCCTCCCACCAATTTAGCCCCTCCCCCTTTGTAGCCCCTCTCCGCCTCTCTAAGCCCCTCCCACTTATTTAGCCCCGCCCCTTTTCCCATTTTTGGCCATTTCTCCCCCATTTTTTGCCCTAAATCCACCGCGGTTTTTGCCCCTCCCACCAATTTAGCCCCTCCCCCTTTTTACCTCCTCCCCACTTCTCTAAGCTCCACCCTCTTATTTAGCCCCGCCCCTTTCCCCATTTTTGGCCATTTCTCCCCCATTTTTTGCCATAAATCCACCGCGGTTTTTGCCCCTCCCACCAATTTAGCCCCTCCCCCTTTTTACCTCCTCCCCACTTCTCTAAGCTCACCCCCTTATTTAGCCCCGCCCCTTTTCCCCATTTTTGGCCATTTCTCCTCAATTTTTTGCCCTAAATCCACCGCGGTTTTTGCCCCTCCCCCCACTTTAGCCCCCTCCCCACCTCTCCAAGCCCCTCCCCCACCCTTCGGCCCCTCCCCAGCCCCGTTTCGGCCCCTCCCCCACCTCCTTGAACTCCTGGATCTGGGTCTGGTCGAACATGGAGAAGACGTTGGAGCTGCCCTCGGCGCCCGCAGCGGCGCTTCGCCTTCTTGGGGGCCTGGAAATGGGGCAAAAATCCCAAATTTTGGGGCTTTTGGGGAATTTTGGGGTTTTGGGGATTTTTTGGATTTTTGGGGAATTTTTTTGGGGCGGTTTTGGGATATTTTGGGGCATTTTAAAGGAATTTTTGAGGATTTTGGGGGAAGTTTTTGGGGGAGGTTTTTGCCTTCTTGGGGGCCTGGATTGGGGAAAAATCCCGGATTTTGGGGGTTTTTTTTTTAGGGTTTTGGGGATTTTTTGGAGATTTTTGGGGGGGGATTTTGGGGCTTTAAAGTGGAAATTTGGGGGATTTTGGGGGAAATTTTGGGCATCACGGGGGGGGATTTCAGGAGGATTTTTCTTCGAGATTTTGGGGCTGTTTTGGGGTAAATTTTTGGGGTAAATACCGGGGATTTCAGGGTAAATTCCGAGGATTTGGGGTAAGTTTTGAGGGTAAATTCCAGGTTTTTTTGGGGGCAAATTTCGGGATTTTGGGGATAAATTTTAGGGCTGTTTTGGGGTAAATTTCGGGGTAAATTCTGGGGCTATTTTGGGGTAAATTCCGGGGATTTTTGGGGTGAATTCTGTGGATTTGGGGGTAAATTTTTGGGGTAATTTTGGGGGTAGATTTTGGGGTAGATTCCCAGGGATTTGGGGTAAATTTTGGGGTAAATTTCTGGGCTATTTTGGGGTAAATTCTGAGGATATTTCAGGGTAAATTCTGGGGAATTTTGGGATAAATTTCAGGGCTATTTTGGGGTAAATTTACGGGGTAAATTCCGGGGATTTTGGGGTAAATTTCAGGGATTTGGGGGTAAATTCTGGGGATATTTTGGGGTAAATTTTTTGGGGTAAATTCCAGGAATTTGGGGGTCCATTTCAGGGATTTCAGGGCTATTTTGAGGTAAAATCCAGGGATTTTTGGGGTAAATTTTAGGGTAGGTTTTAGGGTAAATGTTGAGGTAAATTCTGGGGGTTTATTGGCAAATTTTGGGGTAAATTCCGGGGGATTAGGGGCAGATTTGGGGGTAAATTCCGGGGGATTTTGTGGGTAAATTCTGGGGATTTTTGGAGGTAAATTCCGGGGATTTGGGGGTAAATTTGGGGTAAATTTTGGGGTAAATTTCAGGGTTATTGTGGGTGGATTTTGGGGTAAATTTCAGGGTTATTTTGGGGTAAATTCCGGGGTTTTCGGGGCAGATTTTGGGGTAAATTCCGGGGGTTGGGGGGTAAATGTTGGGGATAAATTTTAGGAATTTTGGGGTAAATTTCAGGGATTTCAGGGCTATCTTGGGGTAAATTTTGGGGTAAATTCCGGGCACTTTAGGGGTAAATTCTGGAGATTTTGGGGCAAATTTCAGGGGGTTTTGGGGGTAAATTTCAGGAATTTTTGGGGCAAATTTTGGGGATAAATTCTGGGGGTTTTGGGGTAAATTTTGGGGTAATTTTGGGGTAAATTTTGAGATAAATTTGGGGGAATTGGGGGTAAATTTTGGGGATAAAGTCCAGGGGTTTTGGGGTAAATTTTGGGGGTAAATGCCGGGGGTTTTGGGACAATTTTGGGGTAATTTTGGGGTAAATTTTGAGATAAATTTGGGGGGTTTTGGGGTAAATTTTGGCGTAATTTTGGGGTACATTTTGGGGATAAATTCCGGGGGTTTTGGGGTAAATTTTGGAGAAATTTTCGGGTAAATTTTGGGGATAAATTCCGGGGGTTTTGGGGTAAATTTTGGAGTAATTTTCGGGTAAATTTTGGGGATAAATTCCGGGGTTTTTGGGGTAAATTTTGGAGTAATTTTCGGATAAATTTTGAGATAAATTTGGGGGATTTGGGGGTAAATTTTGGGGATAAGTTCCGGGGGTTTTGGGGTAAATTTTGAGATAAATTTGGGGGATTTGGGGGTAAATTTTGGGATAAATTTTGGGGGTTTTGGAGTAAATTTTGGGGTAATTTTGGGGTAAATTTTGGGGTAAATTCCGGGGGTTTGGGGTTAAATGTTGGGGTAATTTTGGGTAAATTTTGGGGTAAATTCCGGGGGTTTTGGGGTAAATTTTGGGGATAAACTCCGGGGGTTTTGGGACAATTTTGGGGTAATTTTGGGGTAAATTTTGGGGTAAATTCCGGGGGTTTTGGGGATCCTCACCATGGCCGCTCTCTCCTCTCTCGGTTCCCTCGGGGTCTCCCGGGGGGCTCCGGAGCCTCCGCGCGCCTTTTATGGCCCCCGGGGGGGGTGGGGGGGGGAGGGGGGGGAGGGGCGGCCCCTCCCCCACCCCCCCAGAGCGCCCCGGGGTTCCCTTAAAGGGGCAGAGGCCCAAAATAGAAACCGCCCCTCCCCCACCGCCGCCCCTCCCCCACCGCGCACCTGCCGCTGCCCCTCCCCCACCCGGGCAGAGGGGGAGGGGAACAGGGGGCGGCGAAAGCGGGGGGGGACAAACTGGGATGGACTGGGACCGAACTGGGGCCAAACCGGTCCAAACTGGTTTGAACTGGTTTGAACTGGTCCCAAACTGGGATCAAACCGGTCCAAACTGGAACAAACCCGTCCAAACTGGTTCGAATTGGGCTCAAATTGGTTCAAACTGGTCCAAACCGGTCCCAAACTGGGCCTAAACTGGTCCAAAACTGGTCCAAACTGGTTTGAACTGGGCCCAAACTGGTTCAAACTGGTCCCAAACTGGTTTAAACTGGGCCCAAACTGGGATCAAACTGGTCCAAACTGGTTTGAACTGGTTTGAACTGGTCCCAAACTGGTCCAAACTGGGCTCAAATTGTCCCAAACTGGTCCAAACTGGTTTGAACTGGTCCCAAACTGGGATCAGACCGGTCCAAACTGGAACAAACCCGTCCAAACTGTTCGAACTGGTCCAAATCAGGCTCAAATTGGTTCAAACTGGTTCAAACTGGTTTGAACTGGGCTCAAATTGATCCCAAACCGGTCCAAACTGGTTCAAACTGGTCCCAAACTGGTCCAAACTGGTTTGAACTGGTCCCAAACTGGGATCAAACCGGTCCAAACTGGTTCAAACTGGTCCAAACTGGTTTAAACTGGGCCCAAACTGGTTTGAACTGGTCCCAAACTGGGATCAAACTGGTCCAAACTGGTTCAAATTGGGCTCAAATTGGTTCAAACTGGTCCTAAACTGGTTTAAACTGGTCCGAACTGGATTGAACTGGTTCAAACTGGTCCGAACTGGTCCCGGATTGGTCCATGCTGGGCTGAACTGGTCTGAACTGGTCGAAATTGGTCACAAACTGGTTTAAACTGGTTTAAACCAGGTCAAACTGGTCAAACTGGGCTGGACTGCTCTGAACTGTTCATACCGGTTTAAACTGGGCCGAACTGGGCTCAAACTGGTCCCAAACTGGTTTAAACTGGTCCAAACTGGTTTCAATTGGGCTCCAAGTGGTTCAAACCGGTCCAAACTGGGCCCAAACCGGTCTGAACTGGTTTGAACGGGTCCAAATTGGACTGAACCGGTCCAAAGCCGGCCCAAACCGGCCCCAAGCCGGCCCAAACTGGTCTGAACTGGTCCTAACTGGTTCAAACTGGGACGAACTGGTCCCAAAGGGTCCCAAACTGGTCTGCAGTGGGCCCAAACCGGGACGAACTGGTCCAAAGTTGGACCAAACGGGTCTGAACCGGTCTGAACCGGTCCAAAGTGGTCGAAGCGGGATCAGACTGGACTCAAACTGGTGCCGAACTGGGACAAACTGGGACAAACTGGTCTGAACCGGTTTAAACTGGTCTGAACTGGTCCAAACTGCATTAAACTGTCCGAACTGGTCAAAACTGGGACAAACTGGGCTCAAACTGGATTAAACTGGCCCGAACTGCTTTAAACTGGTCCAAACTGGGACAAACTGGGACAAACTGGGACAAACTGGGCTCAAACTGGATTAAACTGGTCCAAACTGGTCCGAACTGGTCCAAACTGGTCCAAACTGGGACAAACTGGTCCAAACTGGGACAAACTGGGACAAACTGGTCCAAACTGGGACAAACTGGGCTCAAACTGGTCCAAACTGGACAAACTGGGACAAACTGGTCCAAACTGGGACAAACTGGGACAAACTGGTCCAAACTGGTCCAAACTGGTCCAAACTGGGACAAACTGGGCTCAAACTGGATTAAACTGGTCCAAACTGGTCCAAACTGGTCCAAACTGGTCCAAATTTGGCCCAAACGGCTCCGAAGCGGCGCCTTGGCCCCGCCCCCTTCCCCAGACCCCGCCCCTCAACCAATCAGCGCCGGGATCCCCGCCACCATCGGCGCTTCAGCCAATCAGGAGCGAAAATTCGGTAGGAGGGCGGGGTTTGGCGGCTCCAGCCAATCAGCGCGAGGCGGGGGCGGGGTTTGGTGTGGGGGGGAAGTCACGTGAGGGCCGCGCGGTCACGTGGCAGGGGCGCGGTCACGTGAGGGGCCCGGCCGAGGTAGCGGCGGCGAAATTGGGGAAAAATCGGGAAAATTCGGGAAAAATTTGGGAATTTCGGGGGAAATTCGGGAATTTTGGGGGAGTTTAAAGAAATCCGGGGGGGTTCGGGGGATTTTGGGGGAATTCGGGCGGAATTTGGGGGTTCCGAGCGCGAGTTTGGGGATCCGGGGGGGAAATTCGGGAATTTGGGGAAAAGTTTTGGGAATTTTTGGGGGTAAATTCGGGAATTTGGGGGAAAGTTTTGGGAATTTTTTGGGGGGAATTCGGGGATTTTTTGGGGGAAATTCGGGAATTTTCAGGGGAAAAGTTTTGGGAATTTTTTTGGGGGAAATTCGGGAATTTGGGGGAAAAGTTTTGGGAATTTCTTTGGGGGAAATTCGGGAATTTGGGGAAAAGTTTTGGGAATTTTTTGGGGAAATTCGGGAATTTGGGGGAAAAGTTTTGGGAATTTTTTGGGGGGAAATTCGGGAATTTGGGGGGAAAGTTTTGGGAATTTTTTGGCGGAAATTCGGAATTTGGGGGGAAAGTTTTGGGAATTTTTTGGGGTAAATTCGGGAATTTTCAGGGAAAAGTTTTGGGAATTTTTGGGGGAAATTCGGGAATTTTCGGGGATTTTTTTGGGTAAATTCGGGAATTTGGGGGAAAAGTTTTGGAATTTTTTGGGGGAAATTCGGGAATTTTCAGGGAAAAGTTTTGGGAATTTTTTTGGCAGAAATTCGGGAATTTGGGGGAAAAGTTTTGGAATTTTTTGGGGGGGAAATTCGGGAATTTTCGGGGATTTTTTTGGGGTAAATTCGGGAATTTTGGGGGAAAAGTTTTGGGAATTTTTTGGGGGAAATTCGGGATTTTGGGGAAAAGTTTGGGATTTTCTTTGGGGGAAATTCGGGAATTTGGGGGAAAAGTTTTGGGAATTTTTGGGGAAATTCGGGAATTTTGGGGAAAAGTTTTGGGAATTTTTTGGGGGGAAATTCGGGAATTTGGGGGGAAAGTTTTGGAATTTTTGGGGTAAATTCGGGAATTTTCAGGGGAAAAGTTTTGGGAATTTTTTGGGGGAAATTCGGGAATTTTCGGGGATTTTTTTGGGGTAAATTCGGGAATTTGGGGGAAAAGTTTTGGGAATTTTTTGGGGGAAATTCGGGAATTTTCAGGGGAAAAGTTTTGGGAATTTTTTCGGGGGAAATTCGGGAATTTTGGGGGAAAAGTTTTGGGAATTTTTTTTGGGGGGAAATTCGGGAATTTTCGGGGGAAAAGTTTTGGGATTTTCTTTGGGGGAAATTCGGGAATTTGGGGGAAAGTTTTGGGAATTTTTTGGGGAAATTCGGGAATTTGGGGGAAAAGTTTTGGGAATTTTTTTGGGGTAAATTCGGGAATTTGGGGGAAAAGTTTTGGGAATTTTTTTGGGGGGAAATTCGGGAATTTTCGGGGATTTTTTTGGGGTAAATTCGGGAATTTGGGGAAATGTTTGGGGAATTTTTTTGGGGTAAATTCGGGAATTTTCGGGGATTTTTTTGGGGAAATTCGGGAATTTTGGGGAAAAGTTTTGGGAATTTTTTGGGGGAAATTCGGGAATTTGGGGGAAAAGTTTTGGGAATTTTTTTGGGGTAAATTCGGGAATTTTCGGGGATTTTTTTGGGGTAAATTCGGGAGAATTTGGGGAAATTTTTGGAATTTTGGGGAGAATTTTGGGGGGATTTTGGTCACTTTGGGGTCGCCCGGGTGAATTTTTATCAATTTGGGGGCGATTTTAGGGAAATTTGGGGGATTTTGTTGAATTTTGTTGAATTTCGGGTTGATTTTGGTCGATTTTGGGAGGATTTTGGTTCAATTTTGGTTTTTTTGGGGTAAATTTTGGGGGGTTTTGTGTAAATTTGGGTATTTTTGGGGTAAATTTTGGGGTTTTTGCAAAAATTTTTTGTTCATTTTGGTGATTTTGGGGTAAATTTTGGGGGTTTTGGGTCAATTTTGGGGTTTTTTGTGTAAATTTTTGTTCATTTTGGGATTTTTGGGGTAAATTCGGGGTTAATTTTGCTATTGGGTGAAATTTTGGGATTTTTGGGTAAATTTTTGGTTCATTTTGGGATTTTTGGGGTAAATTTTGGGGGTTTTGTGGTAATTTTTTGTTAATTTTGGTAATTTTGGGGAAAATTTTGGGGATTTTGGGTAAATTTTGGTATTCTCGGGGTAAATTTTTGGGGATTTTGGGTAAATTTTTGTTCATTTGGTGATTTTGGGGATGAATTTTGGTATTTTGGGGGTAAATTTTGGTGATTTTTGGGTGAATTTTTGTTCATTTTGGGGTTTTTGGGGTGAATTTTTGTTCTTTTTGGGGTAAATTTTGATATTTTTGGGTTTTTTGGGTGAATTTTTGTTCTTTTTGGGTTTTTTGGGGTAAATTTTGATATTTTTGGGATTTTTTGGGGTGATTTTTTTTTTGATTTTGTGTTTTTTGGGGTGAATTTTTGTTCATTTTGGGGTCTTAGGAGTGAATTTTTGTTCATTTTGGGTTTTTGGGGTAAATTTTGATATTTTGGGTTTTTTGGGGTGAATTTTTGTTCACTTTGGGGTGAATTTTGACATTTTTGGTTTTTGGGGTGAATTTTTGTTCCTTTTGGGGTGAATTTTGACATTTTTGAGTTTTTTGGGGTGAATTTTTGTTCATTTGGGGTGAATTTTGACATTTTTGGGTTTTGGGGTGAATTTTTGTTCTTTTTGGGGTGAATTTTGACATTTTTGGTTTTGGGGTGAATTTTGTTCACTTTGGGGTGAATTTTGACATTTTTGGGTTTTGGGGTGAATTTTTGTTCATTTTGGGGTGAATTTTGACATTTTGGTTTTTGGGGTGAATTTTTGTTCACTTTGGGGTGAATTTTGACATTTTTGGGTTTTGGGGTGAATTTTGCCGCTTTTGGCTGATTCTGTTCCATTTTCTCTCCCCCCCCCAGCCCCTCCCCCCCCCATGGCCGCCCCCAGCCCCTCCCCCACCCTGGCTCGCCCCGATGACGTCACGGTGGGGGCGGGGCCGGAGCCGGAGGTGGCCCCGCCCCCCGCGGGCAAAGCCCCGCCCCCTCCGCCCCGCCCCCACCTCAGCGTGGCCGTGCTGTGCTTAATTAATTTACTTAATTACATGGACCGATTCACCGTGGCAGGTAATTAATTAATGGGGGCGGGGATAATTAATTAGTGCTTAATTAATTTACTTAATTACATGGACCGATTCACCGTGGCAGGTAATTAATTAATGGGGGCGGGGATAATTAATTAGTGCTTAATTAATTTACTTAATTACATGGACCGATTCACCGTGGCAGGTAATTAATTAATGGGGGCGGGATAATTAATTAGTGCTTAATTAATTTACTAGTTACATGGACAGATTCACCGTGGCAGGTAATTAATTAATGGGGGCGGGGATAATTAATTAGTGCTTAATTAATTTACTTAATTACATGGACCGATTCACCGTGGCAGGTAATTAATTAGTGGGGGCGGGGATAATTAATTAGTGCTTAATTAATTTACTTAGTTACATGGACAGATTCATCATGGCAGGTAATTAATTAGTGCTTAATTAATTTATTTAATTACATGGACAGATTCACCCTGGCCGGTAATTAATTAGTGCTTAATTAATTTAGTTAATTATATGGACAGATTCACTGTACCAGGTAATTAATTAGTGCTTAATTAATTTACTTAATTACATGGACAGATTCGCCGTGGCTGGTAATTAATTAGTGCTTAATTAATGTATTTAATTACATGGACAGATTCACCGTGGCAGGTAAAGAGGGGGCGTGGCTAAGGAATGGGGGCGTGGCTAGTCAATTGGGGCGGGGCTGAGGGAAAGGGGCGGGGCCAAGGAAAGGGCCGCGACTCATTTGTGCTTAATTAAATTCTTTAATGAGATGAACGAGGCAGGGAAATGGGGCGGGGCTAAAGGAAAGGGGGAGGGGCCAAGGGAAAGTGGGAGGAGCACCAAATTGGGGGGAGGGGCTTAGGGGTGTGGGAGGGGCTAATCGAACTCAGGCTAATTAATTATGGGCGTAATTAAGTTTTCTAATTATTTGGATGAGTGGGGGAGGGGCGTGGGTAAAGGGGGAGGGGCTCAGGTGTCAATCGGTGCTTGTGGGCGTGGCTCTGCTCTGTGGGCGTGGTCTCAGCTCTGTGGGCGTGTCCCATCTGTGCCCCTCCCCCCAGGGATTTGTGGGCGTGTCCATTGTTTGTGGGCGTGTCCATTGTTGTGGGTGTGTCCCATGGGATTTGTGGGCGTGTCCCAGGGATTTGTGGGCGTGTCCATTGTTTGTGGGCGTGTCCATTGTTTGTGGGCGTGTCCCAGTTATTTGTGGGCGTGTCCCAGGGATTTGTGGGCGTGTCCCATGGATTTGTGGGCGTGTCCCATGGATTTGTGGCCGTGTCCCAGGGATTTGTGGCGTGTCTCTTGTTTGTGGGCGTGTCCCATGGATTTGTGGGCGTGTCCCAGTATATTGTGGGCGTGTCCCTGGGATTTGTGGGTGTGTCCCAGGGTTTTTGGGCGTGTCCTTGTAATTTGTGGGCATGTCCCTGTTTTTGTGGGCGTGTCCCAGGGATTTGTAGGCGTGTCCCAGTGATTTGTGGGCGTGTCCATGGTTTGTGGGCGTGTCCTAGTAATTTGTGGCGTGTCCCAGGGATTTGTGGGCGCGTCCATTGTTTGTGGGCGTGTCCCGTGGATTTTGTGGGCGTGTCCTAGTAATTTGTGGGCGTGTCCCTGGGATTTGTGGGTGTGTCCCAGGGGATTTTGGTGTGTCCTTGTAATTTGTGGGCGTGTCCCAGGATTTGTGGGCGTGTCCTAGTGATTTGTGGGCGTGTCCCAGGGATTTGTGGGCGTGTCACAGGGGTTTGTGGGTGTATCCCTTGTTTGTGGGCGTGTCCCATGGGATTTGTGGGCGTGTCCCATGGGATTTGTGGGCGTTTCCCAGGGATTTGTGGGCGTGTCCATTGTTTGTGGGCGTGTCCCATTTATTTGTGGGCGTGTCCCAGTTATTTGTGGGCGTGTCCCAGGGGGTTGTGGGTGTATCCCTTGTTTGTGGCGTGTCCAGGGATTTGTAGGCGTGTCCCAGTGATTTGTGGGCGTGTCCATGGTTTGTGGGCGTGTCCTAGTGATTTGTGGGCGTGTCCCAGGGATTTGTGGGCGTGTCCCAGGGGTTTGTGGGTGTATCCCTTGTTTGTGGCGTGTCCCATGGGATTTGTGGGCGTGTCCCATGGGATTTGTGGGCGTGTCCCAGGGATTTGTGGGTGTGTCCATTGTTTGTGGGCGTGGCCCAGTGATTTGTGGGCATGTCCCAGTGATTTGTGGGCGTGTCCCAGGGTTTGTGGGTGTATCCCTTGTTTGTGGGCGTGTCCCATGGGATTTGTGGGCGTGTCCATTGTTTGTGGGCGTGTCCCATGGTATTTGTGGGCGTGTCCCATTTATTTGTGGGCGTGTCCCATTTATTTGTGGGCGTGTCCCAGGGACTTGTGGGCGTGTCCCAGTGATTTGTGGGCGTGTCCTAGTAATTTGTGGGCGTGTCCAGGGGTTTGTGGGCGTGTCCATTGTTTGTGCTCATGTCCCATTTATTTGTGGGCGTGTCCCAGGGATTTGTGGGCGTGTCTCTTGTTTGTGGGCGTGTCCAGGGATTTGTGGGCGTGTCCCAGTATATTGTGGGCGTGGTCCCTGGGATTTGTGGGCGTGTCCCAGGGGTTTTTGGGCGTGTCCTTGTAATTTGTGGGCATGTCCCTGTTTTTGTGGGCGTGTCCCAGGATTTGTAGGCGTGTCCCAGTGATTTGTGGGCGTGTCCATGGTTTGTGGGCGTGTCCTAGTAATTTGTGGGCGTGTCCCAGGGATTTGTGGGCGCGCCCATTGTTTGTGGGCGTGTCCCGTGGATTTGTGGGCGTGTCCTAGTAATTTGTGGGCGTGTCCCTGGATTTGTGGGTGTGTCCCAGGGGATTTTGGGCGTGTCATTGTTTGTGGGCATGTCCCTGTTTTTGTGGGCGTGTCCCAGGGATTTGTGGGCGTGTCCCAGGGATTTGTGGGTGTGTCCCAGGGATTTGTGGGCGCGGTCCCAGGGATTTTGGGCGTGTCCCAGGGATTTGTGGGCGTGTCCCAGTATATTGTGGGCGTGTCCCTGGGATTTGTGGGTGTGTCCCAGGGGTTTTTGGGCGTGTCCTTGTAATTTGTGGGCATGTCCCTGTTTTTGTGGGCGTGTCCCAGGGATTTGTAGGCGTGTCCCAGTGATTTGTGGGCATGTCCATGGTTTGTGGGCGTGTCCTAGTAATTTGTGGGCGTGTCCCAGGGATTTGTGGGCATGTCCATTGTTTGTGGGCGTGTCCCAGGGGATTTTGGGCGTGTCCTTGTAATTTGTGGGCGTGTCCCAGTTATTTGTGGGTGTGTCCCAGTGATTTGTGGGCGTGTCCATTGTTTGTGGCGTGTCCCAATGATTTGTGGGCGTGTCCCAGGGGTTTGTGGGTGTATCCCTTGTTTGTGGGCGTGTCCCATGGGATTTGTGGGCGTGTCCCAGGGATTTGTGGGCGTGTCCATTGTTTGTGGGCGTGTCCCAGGGATTTGTGGGCGTGTCCATGGATTTGTGGGCGTGTCCCATTTATTTGTGGGCGTGTCCCAGGGATTTGTGGGCGTGTCCCAGGGATTTGTGGGTGTATCCCTTGTTTGTGGGCGTGTCCCATGGGATTTGTGGCGTGGTCCATTGTTTGTGGGCGTGTCCATTGTGGGCGTGTCCCAGTGATTTGTGGGCGTGTCCCAGGGGTTTGTGGGTGTATCCTTGTTTGTGGGCGTGTCCCATGGGATTTGTAGGCGTGTCCCAGTGATTTGTGGGCGTGTCCATGGTTTGTGGGCGTGTCCTAGTAATTTGTGGGCGTGTCCCAGGGATTTGTGGGCATGCCCATTGTTTGTGGGCGTGTCCAGTGATTCGTGGGCGTGTCCCAGGGATTTTGGGCGTGTCCTAGTAATTTGTGGGCGTGTCCCAGGGGTTTGTGGGTGTATCCCTTGTTTGTGGCGTGTCTCATGGATTTGTGGGCGTGTCCCAGGGATTTGTGGGCGTGTCCATTGTTTGTGGGCGTGTCCCAGGGATTTGTGGGCGTGTCCCATGGATTTGTGGGCGTGTCCATTGTTTGTGGGCGTGTCCCATTTATTTGTGGGCGTATCCCAGGGGTTTGTGGGCGTGTCCCAGGGATTTGTGGGTGTATCCCTTGTTTGTGGGCGTGTCCTAGTAATTTTGTGGGCGTGTCCCAGGGGTTTGTGGGTGTATCCCTTGTTTGTGGGCGTGTCCCATGGGTTTGTGGGCGTGTCCCATGGGTTTGTGGGCGTGTCCCCAGTTTGTGGGCGTGTCCCATCGTTGCCCCGCCCCCAGGTGTGCTGCCCGAGTCGAGGATTATTTCGGGATCGGCGACAGCAGCTCCGGCCTCCTGCAGACAGGTGAGGCCACGCCCACCCCCTGGCCACGCCCCCTGGCCACGCCCACCCCGGCCACGCCCACAATCCCGGGGCGGGGTCGGGTTTAATTTTGGGGGGAAAAATTTTTAAAACAAATTTTTTGGGGGGGAATTTTTTTTGGGAATGGTTTTAATTTTTGGTGATTTTGGGTTTTTTTAAGGGGGGAGGATAAAAGATTTAATATATAATTATATTTAAATTTAAAGGATTTAATTTTTTTCTATTTATTTGTTTGTTTGATTGTTTAAATTTATTTATTTTAAATTTTTTTCCTCACCCGTGTCTCACCTGTCCCAGTGTTCATCAGCATTTTTGGGGTGGTTTGTGCCCATTTTTGGGTCGTTTTTTTTTACATTTTTGGGTCATTTTTGGCTGATTTTTGGGGGATTTTTTTTGTTTGTTTTTTTTTTTGTTTTTTAAATTTATTTATTTTAATTTTTGGCTCACCTGTCCCGTACCTGTCCCAGTGTTCATCAGCATTTTTGGGGGGTTTTGTGCCCATTTTTGGGTCGTTTTTTTTCCCTTTTTTTTTTTGGGTCATTTTTAGGGTATTTTTGGGGGGATTTTTTTTGGGTTTTTTCCCTTTTTTAAATTTATTTATTTTAAGTTTTCCCTCACCTGTCCCGTACCTGTCCCAGAGTTCATCAGCAGTTTTGGGGTCTTTTTTGTCCATTTTTGGGTTGGTTTTTTTTTTTTTTTCCTTTTTTGGTGTTTTTTTTTGGGTCATTTTGGGGTGATTTTTGGTGATTTTTTTGGGGCTTTTTTTTTTGTTTGGTTTTTTTTTTTTGTTTTTAAATTTATTTATTTTAATTTTTGGCTCACCTGTCCCGTACCTGTCCAGTGTTCATCAGCAGTTTTGGGGGGTTTTGTGCCCATTTTTGGGTCTTTTTTTTTTTCCATTTTTGGGTCATTTTTGGCTGATTTTTTGGGGGATTTTTTTTGGTTTGGTTTTTTTTGTTTTTTAATTTATTTATTTAATTTTTGGCTCACCTGTCCCGTACCTGTCCCAGTGTTCATCAGCATTTTTGGGGGGTTTTGTGCCCATTTTTGGGTCGTTTTTTTTTCCCTTTTTTTTTTTGGGTCATTTTTAGGGTATTTTTGGGGGGATTTTTTTTGGGTTTTTTCCCTTTTTTAAATTTATTTATTTTAATTTTTGGCTCACCTGTCCCGTACCTGTCCCAGTGTTCATCAGCAGTTTTGGGGGGTTTTGTGCCCATTTTTGGGTCTTTTTTTTTTCCATTTTGGGTCATTTTTGGCTGATTTTTTGGGGGATTTTTTTCGTTTGTTTTTTTTTTTTTGTTTTTTAAATTTATTTATTTTAATTTTTGGCTCACCTGTCCCGTACCTGTCCCAGAGTTCATCAGCAGTTTTGGGGTGTTTTGTGCCCATTTTTTTTGGGTCATTTTTGGCTGATTTTTTGGGGGATTTTTTTTGGTTTGGTTTTTTTTGTTTTTTAAATTTATTTATTTTAATTTTTGGCTCACCTGTCCCGTACCTGTCCCAGTGTTCATCAGCATTTTTGGGGTGTTTTGTGCCCATTTTTGGGTCGTTTTTTCCCGGTTTTTTTTGGGTCTTTTTGGGGGATTTTTTTTTGTTTTTTTTTTTTTTCCTTTTTTAATTTATTTATTTTAATTTTTGGCTCACCTGTGCCGTACCTGTGGCAGTGTTCATCAGCAGTTACCTGGTGCTGGCTCCTCTCTTCGGCTTCCTCGGGGATCGGCACAGCCGCAAGCGGCTCCTGGCGCTGGGGCTGGCGCTGTGGTTCGGGCGTCACCTTGGCCACCAGCTTCGTGCCACCTCAGGTGAGGGGACACACCTGGGCGCACACCTGGGCACACCTGGGCACATACAGAATACAAAACACACCTGAGGTACACCTGAGAGTATCCTAAATACACCTGAGATACACCTGGGCACACCTGAGATACACCTGGGCACACCCAAAACACACCTGAGATACACCTGGGCACACCTGGGCACACCTGGGCACACCTGGAGATAGACAAAGTACACCTGGGCACACCTGGGGTACACCCAAACACACCTGAGGTCACACCTGGGCACACCTGAGGTCACACCTGGGCACACCAGGGCACACCTGAGGTCCACACCTGGGCACACCAGGGCACACCTGAGGTCACACCTGGGGTCACACCTGGGGTCACACCTGGGCACGCCCAGAACACACCTGGGGCAGAACACGGGGCGGGGGATGGGCCGGGCGGGGTGGGGGGGTGGGTTCGGCAGGCTGGGGGCGGGGGTCAGTGACGTGGCCCCGCCCCCCCGGCAGCATTTCGGCGCGCTATTGGCCGGCCGGGCGCTGGTGGGCGTGGGCGAGGCCGCCTACTCCACCCTGGCGCCCACCCTGGTGGCCGACCTGTTCCGCGGCCCCGCCCGCAGCCGCGCCCTCGGCGGCTTCTACCTGGCCGTGCCCCTGGGCAGGTGAGAGGGGCGGGGCTAAACATGGGGCGGGGCTGAGGGAATGGGGGCGGGGCTATGGGAATGGGGCGGGGCTGAGGGAATGGGGCGGGGCTAAGGGAATGGGGGCGGGGCTAAGGGAATGGGGGCGGGGCTGTGGGTTCTACCTGGCCGTGCCCCTGGGCAGGTGAGAGGGGGCGGGGCTAAACATGGGGGCGGGGCTAAGGGAATGGGGGCGGGGCTGTGGGTTCTACCTGGCCGTGCCCCTGGGCAGGTGAGAGGGGCGGGGCTAAGGGAATGGGGGGCGGGGCTAAGGGAATGGGGGCGGGGCTGTGGGTTCTACCTGGCCGTGCCCCTGGGCAGGTGAGAGGGGGCGGGGCTGAGGGAATGGGGGCGGGGCTGAGGGAATGGGGGCGGGGGCAATGATGGGTTCTACCTGGCCGTGCCCCTGGGCAGGTGAGAGGGGCGGGGCTAACATGGGGGCGGGCTGAGGGAATGGGGCAGGGCTAAAAATGGGGGCGGGGCTATGGGTTCTACCTGGCCGTGCCCCTGGGCAGGTGAGAGAGGGGTGGGGCTAAGGGAATGGGGGCGGGGCTAAGGGAATGGGGGCGGGGCTGAGGGAAATGGGGGGCGGGGCTAAACGTGGGGGCGGGGCTATGGGAATGGGGGCGGGGCTGTGATCGCTAATGGGAACGGAGGATGAGTGGGGGGGGAAGGGCTGTGGGGGGAGGGGCAGTTTGGGGTGGGGGAGGGGCTGCAATCGGGTTGGAGGGAGGGGCAGGAAAAGGGGGAGGGGCTTGGGGGGGAGGGGCGGCAAAGGGGGAGGGGCTCGGGGGGGGAGGGGCTGGGATCGATAATTGGGGTGGGGGAGGGGCTGCGGTTTGTGATTTGGGAGGGGGAGGGGCTGGGGTGGGTTACGGGGGTGGGGAGGGGCTTTGGGGGTCTGGGGCTGCCCTCCCCCCCCACTGACCCCGCCCCTCCCCCCGCAGCGGGCTGGGGTTACATCGCGGGGTCAAAGGTCAAGGACCTGGCGGCCGATTGGCGCTGGGCGCTGCGGGTGAGCGGGGGAGGGGCGGGGGGCAGCAAAAACACCCCAAAATGGCCCAAAATTCACCCCAAAAACACCCCAAAAATTCACCCCAAATGGCCCGAAATTCACCCCAAAAAACACCCCCAAAATTCACCCCAAAATGGCCCGAAATTCACCCCAAAAACACCCCAAAAATTCACCCTAAAATAGCCCAAAATTCACCCCAAAAACACCCCCAAAATTTCACCCCAAAATAGCCCGAAATTCACCCCAAAAACACCCCCAAAAATTCACCCCAAAATAGCCCGAAATTCACCCCAAAAACACCCCCAAAAATTCACCCAGAATAGCCTGAAATTCACACAAAATACCCCAAAAATTCACCCCAAAAATAGCCTGAAATTCACCGCAAAAACACCCCAAAAATTCACCCAAAATATCCCAAAAATTCACCCCAAAATATCCTGAAAATTCATCCCAAAATATCCTGAAAATTCACCCTAAAATATCCGAAAATTCACCCCAAAATATCTCAAAAATTCACCCCAAAATATCCTGAAAATTCACCCCAAAATATCCCAAAATTCACCAAAATACGCCCAAAATTACCCCAAAAATACCATAAAAATTCACCCCCAAAATTCATCCAAAACATCCCAAAAGTTCACCCAAAACACCCCAAAAATTACCCCAAAAATTCACCCAAAACGTCCCAAAATTCACCCCGAAAATACCCCAAAAATTCACCCAAAATACCCCAAAAATTCACCCAAAATTCACCCAAAACACCCCAAAATTCACCCCAAAAATACCCCAAAATTGCCCAAAATTTCCCCGCAATATCCCCAGAATCCCAAAGACCCAAAATTACTCAAAATATCCCCAAAATGCCCCCAAACATCCGCAAAAAAAATAACCTAAAATACCCAAAAATACCCAAATATTCACCCCAGGATTGCCCTGAGTAACCAAAATTACCCAAAGTGACCCAAAATTGACCCCTGGGTGACCTTAAATGACCTCTGGGATCCCCAAATTCCCCAATTTTGACCCTTAAATGACCCTGGATGATCCCAAATCACCTTTAAATGACCCCAAATGACCCCTGAGTGACCCCTGAGTGACCCTGAGTGACCCCTGACCCCCAAACCCCCCAATATTAACCTTAAATGACCCCAAATCACCACAGAATGACCCCGAGTGACCCCTGAATGAGTGACCCCTGAGTGACCCCTGAGTGACCACTGACCCCTGAGTGACCCCTGAGTGACCCCTGAGTGACCACTGACCCCTGAGTGACCCCTGAGTGACCCCTGAGTGACCCCTGACCCCCAAATTCCCCGATTTTGACCCTTCAGTGCCCCTAAATCGCCTCAAATGACCCCGAGTGACCCCGAGTGACCACTGACCATTGAGTGACCCTGAGTGACCCCTGACCCCCCAATTTCCCCAGTTTTGACCCCTAAATCGCCTCAAAATGACCCCAAATGACCCCGAGTGACCCCTGAGTGAGTGACCCCGAGTGACCCCTGAGTGACCACTGACCATTGAGTGACCCCCGAGTGACCACTGACCCCCAAATTCCCCAATTTTGACCCTTAAATTGCCTCAATACTAAAATGACCCCGAGTGACCCCTGAGTGACCCCAAGCGACCCCTGAGTGACCACTGAGTGACCCTGAGTGACCCCTGAGTGACCCTGAGTGACCCTGAGTGACCCTGAGTGACCACTGAGTGACCTGAGTGACCCTGAGTGACCCTGAGTGACCACTGAGTGACCCTGAGTGACCCTGAGTGACCACTGAGTGACCCTGAGTGACCAATGAGTGACCACTGAGTGACCCTGAGTGACCCTGAGTGACCCTGAGTGACCACTGAGTGACCCCTGAGTGACCCCCTGAGTGACCCTGAGTGACCACTGAGTGACCACTGAGTGACCACTGAGTGACCCTGAGTGACCCCTGCGTGACCCTGAGTGACCACTGAGTGACCTGAGTGACCCTGAGTGACCCTGAGTGACCACTGAGTGACCCTGAGTGACCCCTGAGTGACCCTGAGTGACCACTGAGTGACCACTGAGTGACCACTGAGTGACCCTGAGTGACCCCTGCGTGACCCTGAGTGACCACTGAGTGACCCTGAGTGACCCTGAGTGACCCTGAGTGACCATGAGTGACTCCTGAGTGACCAATGAGTGACCCCTGAGTGACCACTGAGTGACCATGAGTGACCCTGAGTGACCCTGAGTGACCCTGAGTGACCCTGAGTGACCCTGAGTGACCAATGAGTGACCCCTGAGTGACCACTGAGTGACCATGAGTGACCCTGAGTGACCCCTGAGTGACCCTGAGTGACCCCTGAGTGACCAATGAGTGACCAATGAGTGACCACTGAGTGACCCCTGAGTGACCCCGAGTGACCCTGAGTGACCCTGAGTGACCCTGAGTGACCCTGAGTGACCCTGAGTGACCAATGAGTGACTCCTGAGTGACCAATGAGTGACCCCTGAGTGACCACTGAGTGACCATGAGTGACCCTGAGTGACCCTGAGTGACCCTGAGTGACCCCTGAGTGACCCTGAGTGACCAATGAGTGACCCCTGAGTGACCACTGAGTGACCATGAGTGACCCTGAGTGACCCCTGAGTGACCCTGAGTGACCCCTGAGTGACCAATGAGTGACCAATGAGTGACCACTGAGTGACCCCCTGAGTGACCCCGAGTGACCCTGAGTGACCCCTGCTGTCCCCCCGCAGGTGACCCGAGTGACCCCCGAGTGACCCCTGAGTGACCCCTGAGTCACCCCTGACCCCCAATTTCCCCAGTTTTGACCCCTAAATCGCCTCAAAATGACCCCAAATGACCCCGAGTGACCCCTGAGTGACCCCAGTGACCCCGCTGACCCCGCAGGTGACCCCTGTCCTGGGGCTCGTGGCGCTGCTGCTGCTCCTGGCCCTGGTCAGCGACCCCCCCCGGGGCGGCCTGGACGGGGCTCCGGCCACGCTGACCACGGAGTGACCACGGGAGTGACCACGGGAGTGACCACGGGAGTGACCACGGGAGTGACCACTGACCCGCTCGTGGGGACACGACCTCCGGGAGCTCGGCCGCAAGTGAGTGACCAATGAGTGACCACTGAGTGACCAATGAGTGACCAATGAGTGACCAATGAGTGACCAATGACTGACCCCTGAGTGACCAATGAGTGACCTGAGTGACCACTGAGTGACCAATGAGTGACCCTGAGTGACCACTGAGTGACCACTGAGTGACCAATGAGTGACCAATGAGTGACCACTGAGTGACCAATGAGTGACCACTGAGTGACCACTGAGTGACCCTGAGTGACCACTGAGTGACCAATGAGTGACCAAGGAATGACCAATGACCACTGAGTGACCACTGACCATTGACCATGGGGTGACCAATACTGACCACTGAGTGAACCAATGATCATCGAGTGACCATTGAGTGACCACTGAGTGACCACTGAGTGACCAATGAGTGACCACTGAGTGACAAATGAGTGACCACTGAGTGACCAATGAGTGACCACAGAGTGACCAATGAGTGACCACTGAGTGACCCCTGAGTGACCACTGACCACTGAGTGACCACTGAGTGACCAATGAGTGACCAATGACCAATGAGTGACCACTGAGTGACCAATGAGTGACCCCTGAGTGACCCCTGAGTGACCAATGAGTGACCAATGAGTGACCCCTGAGTGACCAATGAGTGACCACAGAGTGACCACTGAGTGACCACTGAGTGACCAATGAGTGACCAAGGAATGACCAAGGAATGACCAATGACCACTGACTGACCACTGACCATTGACCATGGGGTGACCAATACTGACCACTGAGTGACCAATGATCATCGAGTGACCATTGAGTGACCACTGAGTGACCACTGAGTGACCACTGAGTGACCAATGAGTGACCACAGAGTGCCCACTGAGTGACCCCTGAGTGACCCCTGAGTGACCAATGAGTGACCAATGAGTGACCAATGAGTGACCACTGAGTGACCAATGAGTGACCAATGAGTGACCACTGAGTGACCACTGAGTGACCAATGAGTGACCACTGAGTGACCACTGAGTGACCACTGAGTGACCAATGAGTGACCAATGAGTGACCCCTGAGTGACCACTGACCACTGAGTGACCACTGAGTGACCACTGAGTGACCAATGAGTGACCAATGAGTGACCCCTGAGTGACCACTGACCACTGAGTGACCAATGACCATAGAGTGACCAATGGTCAATGAGTGACCACTGAGTGACCAATGACCATCCCTAAGTGACCTCTGAGTGACCAATGATCGAGTGACCCCTGAGTGACCCCTGAGTGACCAATGAGTGACCCCTGAGTGACCCCTGAGTGACCAATGAGTGACCCCTGAGTGACCAATGAGTGACCCCTGAGTGACCCCTGAGTGACCAATGAGTGACCCCTGAGTGACCAATGAGTGACACTGAGTGACCAATGAGTGACCAATGAGTGACCAAGGAATGACCAAGGAATGACCAATGACCACTGAGTGACCACTGACCATTGACCATGGGGTGACCAATACTGACCACTGAGTGACCAATGATCATCGAGTGACCATTGAGTGACCACTGAGTGACCATTGAGTGACCACTGAGTGACCACTGAGTGACCACTGAGTGACCAATGAGTGACCACAGAGTGCCCACTGAGTGACCCCTGAGTGACCCCTGAGTGACCAATGAGTGACCAATGAGTGACCAATGAGTGACCACTGAGTGACCAATGAGTGACCAATGAGTGACCACTGAGTGACCACTGAGTGACCAATGAGTGACCACTGAGTGACCACTGAGTGACCACTGAGTGACCAATGAGTGACCAATGAGTGACCCCCTGAGTGACCACTGACCACTGAGTGACCACTGAGTGACCACTGAGTGACCAATGAGTGACCAATGAGTGACCCCTGAGTGACCACTGACCACTGAGTGACCAATGACCATAGAGTGACCAATGGTCAATGAGTGACCACTGAGTGACCAATGACCATCCCTAAGTGACCTCTGAGTGACCAATGATCGAGTGACCCCTGAGTGACCCCTGAGTGACCAATGAGTGACCCCTGAGTGACCCCTGAGTGACCAATGAGTGACCCCTGAGTGACCAATGAGTGACACTGAGTGACCAATGAGTGACCAATGAGTGACCAAGGAATGACCAAGGAATGACCAATGACCACTGAGTGACCACTGACCATTGACCATGGGGTGACCAATACTGACCACTGAGTGACCAATGATCATCGAGTGACCATTGAGTGACCACTGAGTGACCATTGAGTGACCACTGAGTGACCAATGAGTGACCACTGAGTGACCAATGAGTGACCAATGAGTGACCACTGAGTGATCAATGAGTGACCAATGAGTGACCAATGAGTGACCAATGGGTGACCAATGAGTGACCACTGAGTGACCAATGAGTGACCAATGAGTGACCAATGAGTGACCAATGAGTGACCACAGAGTGACCACTGAGTGACCACAGAGTGACCAATGAGTGACCACTGAGTGACCAATGAGTGACCACTGAGTGACCATTGAGTGACCACTGAGTGACCAATGAGTGACCACTGAGTGACCATTGAGTGACCACTGAGTGACCAATGAGTGACCACTGAGTGACCACTGAGTGACCAATGAGTGACCACTGAGTGACCACTGAGTGACCAATGAGTGACCAATGAGTGACCACTGAGTGACCAATGAGTGACCCCTCCCTGAGTGACCCTGAGTGACCATTTTTGGCCATTTTAGAGCAAAATTTTGATTTTTTGCCTGATTTTAACGGGGTTTTTTTTGGGATTTTGGAAATTTTTGGTAAATTCTGATTTTTTGTGTCCCCAGTTGTGATGTCACCCTCGGTGTCCTTTGTCACCGCGTTGTCCTCAGTGTCCCCAAACCCGTTTTGGGTGGATTTCAGCCATTTTTGGGTGGATTTCAGTCATTTTGGTGCAGAATTTTGATATTTTGCCCGATTTTAACGGGGTGTTTTTTTTTTGGGATTTCGGGTTTTTTTTTGGTAAATTCCGATTTTTTGTGTATTTTAGCCGTACCCTGATCCTTTCCACGCCGGGGTTCACTTTTTGGGTGGATTTGAGCCATTTTTGGGTGGATTTCAGCCATTTTAGTGCAGAATTTTGATATTTTGCCCGATTTTAACGGGGTTTTTTTTTGGGAATTTTGGAAATTTTTGGTGAATTCTGATTTTTTTGTGTATTTTAGCCGTACCCTGATCCTTTCCACGCTGGGGTTCACTTTTTGGGTGGATTTCAGCCATTTTTGGGTGGATTTCAGCCATTTTAGTGCAGAATTTTGATTTTTTGCCTGATTTTAACGGGGTTTTTTTGGGGGATTTTGGGATTTTTTTGGGGAATTCCGATTTTTGGTGTCCCCCAGTTGTGATGTCACCCTCGGTGTCCTTTGTCACCGCCTGTCCTCAGTGTCCCCAAACCCATTTTGGGTGGATTTGAGCCATTTTTGGGTGGATTTCAGCCATTTTAGTGCAGAATTTTGATATTTTGCCCGATTTTAACGGGGTTTTTTTTGGAGGATTTTAGAAATTTTTGGTAAATTCCGATTTTTTGTGTATTTTAGCCGTACCCTGATCCTTTCCATGCCGGGGTTCACTTTTTGGGTGGATTTCAGCCATTTTTGGGTGGATTTCAGCCATTTTAGTGCAGAATTTTGATATTTTGCCCGATTTTAACGGGGTTTTTTTTTGGGAATTTTGGAAATTTTTGGGAAATTCTGATTTTTTGTGTCCCCAGTTGTGATGTCACCCTCGTTGTCCTTTGTCACCGCCTGTCCTCAGTGTCCCCAAACCCATTTTGGGTGGATTTGAGCCATTTTTGGGTGGATTTCAGCCATTTTTGTGCAGAATTTTGATATTTTGGCCGATTTTAACGGGGTTTTTTTTTGGGATTTTGGAAATTTTTGGTGAATTCTGATTTTTTGTGTATTTTAGCCGTACCCTGATCCTTTCCACGCCGGGGTTCACTTTGGTGTCCTTTGTCACGGGTGTCCCCAAGGCCATTTTTGTGGTGGATTTCAGCCATTTTAGTGCAGAATTTTGATTTTTTGCCTGATTTTAACGGGGTTTTTTTTGGGGGATTTTGGAAATTTTTGGTAAATTCTGATTTTTTGTGTCCCCCAGTTGTGATGTCACCCTCGGTGTCCTTTGTCACCGCGTTGTCCTCAGTGTCCCCAAACCCGTTTTGGGTGGATTTCAGCCATTTTTGGGTGGATTTCAGCCATTTTAGTGCAGAATTTTGATTTTTTGCCCGATTTTAACGGGGTTTTTTTTGGGATTTTAGAAATCTTGGTAAATTGCGATTTTTTTATGTATTTTAGCCGTACCCTGATCCTTTCCATGCCGGGGTTCACTTTTTGGGTGGATTTGAGCCATTTTTGGGTGGATTTCAGCCATTTTAGTGCAGAATTTTGATTTTTTGCCTGATTTTAACGGGGTTTTTTTGGGGGATTTTGGGATTTTTTTGGGGAATTCCGATTTTTGGTGTCCCCCAGTTGTGATGTCACCCTCGGTGTCCTTTGTCACCGCCTGTCCTCAGTGTCCCCAAACCCATTTTGGGTGGATTTGAGCCATTTTTGGGTGGATTTCAGCCATTTTAGTGCAGAATTTTGATATTTCGGCCGATTTTAACGGGGTTTTTTTTGGGAATTTTGGAAATTTTTGGTAAATTCCGATTTTTTGTGTATTTTAGCCGTACCCTGATCCTTTCCACGCCGGGGTTCACTTTTTGGGTGGATTTGAGCCATTTTTGGGTGGATTTCAGCCATTTTAGTGCAGAATTTTGATATTTCGGCCGATTTTAACGGGGTTTTTTTTTGGGATTTTGGAAATTTTTGGTGAATTCTGATTTTTTGTGTATTTTAGCCGTACCCTGATCCTTTCCACGCCGGGGTTCACTTTGGTGTCCTTTGTCACGGGTGTCCCCAAGGCCATTTTTGGGTGGATTTCAGCCATTTTAGTGCAGAATTTTGATATTTTGCCCGATTTTAACGGGGTTTTTTTTGGGATTTTGGAAATTTTTGATAAATTCTGTTTTTTTGTGTCCCCCAGTTGTGATGTCACCCTCGGTGTCCTTTGTCACTGCGTGTCCTCAAACCCATTTTGGGTGGATTTGAGCCATTTTTGGGTGGATTTCAGCCATTTTAGTGCAGAATTTTGATTTTTTGCCTGATTTTAACGGGGTTTTTTTGGGGGATTTTGGGATTTTTTTGGGGAATTCCGATTTTTGGTGTCCCCCAGTTGTGATGTCACCCTCGTTGTCCTTTGTCACCGCCTGTCCTCAGTGTCCCCAAACCCATTTTGGGTGGATTTGAGCCATTTTTGGGTGGATTTCAGCCATTTTAGTGCAGAATTTTGATATTTTGCCCGATTTTAACGGAGTTTTTTTTGGGAATTTTGGAATTTTTTGGTAAATTCCGATTTTTTGTATCCCCAGTTGTGATGTCACCCTCGGTGTCCTTTGTCACCGCCTGTCCTCAGTGTCCCCAAACCCATTTTGGGTGGATTTGAGCCATTTTTGGGTGGATTTCAGCCATTTTAGTGCAGAATTTTGATATTTTGCCCGATTTTAACGGGGTTTTTTTTTGGGAGGATTTTAGAAATTTTTGGTAAATTCCGATTTTTTTGTGTATTTTAGCCGTACCCTGATCCTTTCCATGCCGGGGTTCACTTTTTGGGTGGATTTCAGCCATTTTTGGGTGGATTTCAGCCATTTTAGTGCAGAATTTTGATATTTTGCCCGATTTTAACGGGGTTTTTTTTTGGGAATTTTGGAAATTTTTGGGAAATTCTGATTTTTTTGTGTCCCCAGTTGTGATGTCACCCTCGTTGTCCTTTGTCACCGCGTGTCCTCAGTGTCCCCAAACCCATTTTGGGTGGATTTGAGCCATTTTTGGGTGGATTTCAGCCATTTTTGTGCAGAATTTTGATATTTTGGCCGATTTTAACGGGGTTTTTTTTTGGGATTTTGGAAATTTTTGGTGAATTCTGATTTTTTGTGTATTTTAGCCGTACCCTGATCCTTTCCACGCCGGGGTTCACTTTGGTGTCCTTTGTCACGGGTGTCCCCAAGGCCATTTTTGGGTGGATTTCAGCCATTTTAGTGCAGAATTTTGATTTTTTGCCTGATTTTAACGGGGTTTTTTTTTGGGGGATTTTGGAAATTTTTGGTAAATTCTGATTTTTTGTGTCCCCCAGTTGTGATGTCA
The DNA here is from genome assembly GCA_036010785.1 of Ammospiza maritima maritima. Lineage (NCBI taxonomy): Eukaryota > Metazoa > Chordata > Aves > Passeriformes > Passerellidae > Ammospiza > Ammospiza maritima. The sequence goes on from JAYKTQ010000057.1 coordinate 120,460, forward strand.
CCCTCGGTGTCCTTTGTCACCGCGTGTCCTCAGTGTCCCCAAACCCGTTTTGGGTGGATTTCAGCCATTTTTGGGTGGATTTCAGCCATTTTAGTGCAGAATTTTGATTTTTTGCCCGATTTTAACGGGGTTTTTTTTGGGATTTTAGAAATCTTGGTAAATTGCGATTTTTTTATGTATTTTAGCCGTACCCTGATCCTTTCCATGCGGGGTTCACTTTTTGGGTGGATTTGAGCCATTTTTGGGTGGATTTCAGCCATTTTAGTGCAGAATTTTGATTTTTTGCCTGATTTTAACGGGGTTTTTTTGGGGGATTTTGGGATTTTTTTGGGGAATTCCGATTTTTGGTGTCCCCCAGTTGTGATGTCACCCTCGGTGTCCTTTGTCACCGCCTGTCCTCAGTGTCCCCAAACCCATTTTGGGTGGATTTGAGCCATTTTTGGGTGGATTTCAGCCATTTTAGTGCAGAATTTTGATATTTCGGCCGATTTTAACGGGGTTTTTTTTGGGAATTTTGGAAATTTTTGGTAAATTCCGATTTTTTGTGTATTTTAGCCGTACCCTGATCCTTTCCACGCCGGGGTTCACTTTTTGGGTGGATTTGAGCCATTTTTGGGTGGATTTCAGCCATTTTAGTGCAGAATTTTGATATTTCGGCCGATTTTAACGGGGGTTTTTTTTTGGGAGGATTTTAGAAATTTTTGGTAAATTCCGATTTTTTGTGTATTTTAGCCGTACCCTGATCCTTTCCATGCCGGGGTTCACTTTTTGGGTGGATTTCAGCCATTTTTGGGTGGATTTCAGCCATTTTAGTGCAGAATTTTGATTTTTTGCCTGATTTTAACGGGGTTTTTTTTTGGGATTTTGGAAATTTTTGGTGAATTCTGATTTTTTGTGTATTTTAGCCGTACCCTGATCCTTTCCACGCCGGGGTTCACTTTGGTTGTCCTTTGTCACGGGTGTCCCCAAGGCCATTTTTGGGTGGATTTCAGCCATTTTAGTGCAGAATTTTGATATTTTGCCGATTTTAACGGGGTTTTTTTTTGGGATTTTGGAAATTTTTGATAAATTCTGTTTTTTTGTGTCCCCCAGTTGTGATGTCACCCTCGGTGTCCTTTGTCACTGCGTGTCCTCAAACCCATTTTGGGTGGATTTGAGCCATTTTTGGGTGGATTTCAGCCATTTTAGTGCAGAATTTTGATTTTTTGCCTGATTTTAACGGGGTTTTTTTTGGGGGATTTTGGGATTTTTTTTGGGGAATTCCGATTTTTGGTGTCCCCCAGTTGTGATGTCACCCTCGTTGTCCTTTGTCACCGCCTGTCCTCAGTGTCCCCAAACCCATTTTGGGTGGATTTGAGCCATTTTTGGGTGGATTTCAGCCATTTTAGTGCAGAATTTTGATATTTTGCCCGATTTTAACGGAGTTTTTTTTGGGAATTTTGGAATTTTTTGGTAAATTCCGATTTTTTGTATCCCCAGTTGTGATGTCACCCTCGGTGTCCTTTGTCACCGCCTGTCCTCAGTGTCCCCAAACCCATTTTGGGTGGATTTGAGCCATTTTTGGGTGGATTTCAGCCATTTTAGTGCAGAATTTTGATATTTTGCCCGATTTTAACGGAGTTTTTTTTGGGAATTTTGGAATTTTTTGGTAAATTCCGATTTTTTGTATCCCCAGTTGTGATGTCACCCTCGGTGTCCTTTGTCACCGCCTGTCCTCAGTGTCCCCAAACCCATTTTGGGTGGATTTGAGCCATTTTTGGGTGGATTTCAGCCATTTTAGTGCAGAATTTTGATTTTTTGCCTGATTTTAACGGGGTTTTTTTTTGGGGATTTTGGAAGTTTTTGGTAAATTCCGATTTTTTGTGTCCCCCAGTTGTGATGTCACCCTCGTTGTCCTTTGTCACCGCCTGTCCTCAGTGTCCCCAAACCCATTTTGGGTGGATTTGAGCCATTTTTGGGTGGATTTCAGCCATTTTGGTGCAGAATTTTGATTTTTTGCCCGATTTTAACGGGGTTTTTTTTTTGGATTTCGGGGTTTTTTTGGTAAATTCCGATTTTTTGTGTATTTTAGCCGTACCCTGATCCTTTCCACGCCGGGGTTCACTTTTTGGGTGGATTTGAGCCATTTTTGGGTGGATTTCAGCCATTTTAGTGCAGAATTTTGATATTTCGGCCGATTTTAACGGGGTTTTTTTTGGGATTTTGGAAATTTTTGGTAAATTCTGATTTTTTGTGTCCCCCAGTTGTGATGTCACCCTCGGTGTCCTTTGTCACGCCTGTCCTCAGTGTCCCCAAACCCATTTTGGGTGGATTTGAGCCATTTTTGGGTGGATTTCAGCCATTTTAGTGCAGAATTTTGATTTTTTGCCTGATTTTAACGGGGTTTTTTTTTGGATTTTGGAAATTTTTGGTAAATTCTGATTTTTTGTGTCCCCCAGTTGTGATGTCACCCTCGGTGTCCTTTGTCACTGCGTGTCCCCAAACCCATTTTGGGTGGATTTGAGCCATTTTTGGCCATTTTGGGACAGAATTTTGATATTTTGCCCGATTTTAACGGGGTTTTTTTTGGGAATTTTGGAAATTTTTGGTAAATTCCGATTTTTTGTGTCCCCAGTTGTGATGTCACCCTCGGTGTCCTTTGTCACTGCGTGTCCTCAGTGTCCCCAAACCCATTTTGGGTGGATTTGAGCCATTTTTGGGTGGATTTCAGCCATTTTAGTGCAGAATTTTGATATTTCGGCCGATTTTAACGGGGTTTTTTTTGGGATTTTGGAAATTTTTGGTAAATTCCGATTTTTTGTGTATTTTAGCCGTACCCTGATCCTTTCCACGCCGGGGTTCACTTTTTGGGTGGATTTGAGCCATTTTTGGGTGGATTTCAGCCATTTTAGTGCAGAATTTTGATATTTTGGCCGATTTTAACGGGGTTTTTTTTGGGATTTTGGAAATTTTTGGTAAATTCTGATTTTTTGTGTCCCCCAGTTGTGATGTCACCCTCGTTGTCCTTTGTCACCGCCTGTCCTCAGTGTCCCCAAACCCATTTTGGGTGGATTTGAGCCATTTTTGGGTGGATTTCAGCCATTTTAGTGCAGAATTTTGATATTTTGGCCGATTTTAACGGGGTTTTTTTTTTGGGATTTTGGAAATTTTTGGTGAATTCTGATTTTTTGTGTATTTTAGCCGTACCCTGATCCTTTCCACGCCGGGGTTCACTTTGGTGTCCTTTGTCACGGGTGTCCCCAAGGCCATTTTTGGGTGGATTTCAGCCATTTTAGTGCAGAATTTTGATTTTTTGCCTGATTTTAACGGGGTTTTTTTTTGGGGATTTTGGAAGTTTTTGGTAAATTCCGATTTTTTGTGTCCCCCAGTTGTGATGTCACCCTCGGTGTCCTTTGTCACCGCGTGTCCTCAGTGTCCCCAAACCCATTTTGCGTGGATTTGAGCCATTTTTGGCCATTTTGGGACAGAATTTTGATATTTCGGCCGATTTTAACGGGGTTTTTTTTTGGGGATTTTGGAAATTTTTGGTAAATTCCGATTTTTTGTGTGTTGCAGCCGCACCCTGGTGCTCTCCACGCTGGGGTTCACCTCGGTTGCGTTCGTCACGGGCGCTTTGGCCCTTTGGGCTCCGGCGTTCCTGTTCCGCACCCGCCTGGCGCGGGGGGGAGGGGCAGCCCTGCCGGGGGCGGCGCTGCCAGGGCGACCAGAGGTGGGTCAGGGGCAAAAAATTCACATTTTGGGCAATTTTGGGGGGTTTGGGGCGATTTGGGGATTTTCAGGGATTTGTTGGGAATTTTTTGGGGATTTCTTGGGATTTTTTGGGGGATTTTTGGGGTTTTTTATTTTGATTTTTTGGGATTTTTTGGGGATTTTTTTTGGATTTTTTTTTAATTGTTGGGGTTTTTTCGGGGGATGTTTTTGGGATTTGTTTTGGATTTTTTTTGGAATTTTTTTTGGAGTTTTTGGGGAATATTTTGGGATGTTTTAGGAATTTTTGGGGGATTTTTCGGGATTTTTTTTGGGAATGTTTTGGGGAATTTTCAGGGATTTTTGGGATTTTTTGGGGGAATTTTCAGGGATTTTTTGGGGGAATCTTTTGGTGCTTATTTGGGAATTTTTGTGGGATTTTTTTTGGGATTTTTTTGGAATTTTGGGGGGATTTTTGGAGATTTTTTTGTATTTTTTGGGAATTGTTTTGGGGAATTTTCAGGGATTTTGGGGGGGGATTTTTTGGGGGTTTTCTGGGGAATTTTTTTGGTGATTTTTGGGATTTTTTGGGGGTTTTTTGGGGATATTTGGGGGGAGGGGCAGCCCTGCCGGGGGCGGCGCTGCCAGGGCGACCAGAGGTGGGTCAGGGGCAAAAAATTCACATTTTGGGCAATTTTGGGGGGTTTGGGGCGATTTGGGGATTTTCAGGGATTTTTTGGGAATTTTTGGGGATTTTTTGGGATTTTTTGGGGGATATTTTGGGTTTTTTATTTTGATTTTTTGGGATTTTTTGGGGATTTTTTTTGGATTTTTTTTTTTAATTGTTGGGGTTTCTTCGGGGATGTTTTTGGGATTTTTTTTTGGATTTTTTTGGGAATTTTTTTGGATTTTTTGGGGAATATTTTGGGATGTTTTAGGAATTTTTGGGGGATTTTTTGGGATTTTTTTGGGAATGTTTTGGGGAATTTTCAGGGATTTTTGGGATTTTTTGGGGGAATTTTCAGGGATTTTTTGGGGGGAATTTTTTGGTGCTTATTTGGGAATTTTTGTGGGATTTTTTGGGATTTTTTTGGAATTTTGGGGGATTTTTGGGGATTTTTTTGTATTTTTTGGGAATTGTTTTGGGGAATTTTCAGGGATTTTGGGGGGGGATTTTTTGGGGGTTTTCTGGGGAATTTTTTTGGGGATTTTTGGGATTTTTTGGGGGTTTTTTGGGGATATTTGGGGGGAGGGGCAGCCCCTGCCGGGGGCGGCGCTGCCAGGGCGACCAGAGGTGGGTCAGGGACCAAAAATTCACATTTTGGGGCAATTTTGGGGGGTTTGGGGCGATTTGGGGATTTTCAGGGATTTTTTGGGAATTTTTTGGGGATTTTTTGGGGATTTTTTTGGGATCTTTTGGGGGATTTTTTGGGATTTTTTTTTGAATTTTTGGGGAATTTATTGGGAATTTATTTTTAGTTTTTGGGGTTTTTTTGGGGGGATGTTTTTGGGATTTTTTGGGAATTTTTGGGGATTTTTTTGGATTTTTTTTGGAATTTTTTTTGATTTTTTGGGGGGAATATTTTTGGATGTTTTAAGAATTTTTGGGGATTTTTTGGGGGGATTTTCAGGGATTTTTGGGGATTTTTTTTTTAATTTTTGGGGAATTTTTGGGATTTTTTTTGGGACTTTTTTGGGAATTTTGGGGGATTTTTTGGGGGGAATTTTGGGGTAAAATTTCCCCATTTTGGGTCATTTCGGGCCGCTTTGGGGTGGAACTTCCCCATTTTGGGTTGGTTGGGACAGAATTTCCCCATTTGGGGCCATTTTGAGGTGGAATTTCCTCATTTTGGGTTCATTTGGGGTGGAACTTCCCCATTTTGGGCCACTTTCTGTGATTTTGTGGTGGAATTTCCCCATTTTGGGTCATCTTGGGGGGAATTTCCTCATTTTGGGGTGGAATTTCCCCATTTTGGGGCCATTTTGGGGTGGAATTTCCCCATTTTGGGGCCATTTTGGGGTGGAATTTCGCCATTTTGGGGCCATTTTGGTGTGGAATTTCCCCATTTTGGGTCATTTTGGGGGCGGAATTTCCCCATTTTTGGTCATTTTGGGCTATTTTGGGGTGGAATTTTCCCATTTTGGGCCTTTTTGGGTCATTTTCGGGCGGAATTTTCTCATTTTGGGTCATTTTGGGGTGGAATTTTCCCATTTTGGATCATTTTGGGGTGGAATTTCCCTATTTTGGCCATTTTAGGCCATTTTGGGGTGGAATTTCCCCATTTTGGGCCATTTTGGGGTGGAATTTCCCCATTTTGGGCCATTTTGGGGTGGAATTTCCCCATTTGGGGCCATTTTTATGTGGAATTTCCTCATCTTGGGTTCATTTGGGGTGGAACTTCCCCTTTTTGGGCTTTTTTCTGTGATTTTGTGGTGGAATTTCCCCATTTTTGGTCATTTTGGGGTGGAATTTTCCCATTTTGGGCCATTTTGGGCCATTTGGGCCATTTTGTGGTGGAATTTCCCCATCTTGGATCATTTTGGGTCATTTTGGGATGGAATTTCCCCATTTTAGGGCATTTTGTGGTGGAATTTCCCCATTTTGGGCCATTTTGATATGGAATTTCCCCATTTTGGGTCATTTTGGGGTGGGATTTCCCCATTTTGGGGCCATTTTGGGGTGGAATTTCCCCATTTTGGGGCCATTTTGGGGTGGAATTTCCCCATTTTGGGGCCATTTTGGGGTGGAATTTCCCAATTTTAGCTCATCTTGGGGGGAATTTCCTCATTTTGGGGTGGAATTTTCCCATTTTGGGCCATTTTGGTCATTTTTGGCCATTTTGGGGTGGAATTTCCCATTTTGGGGCGTTTGGGGCCATTTTGGGGCAGAATTTCCCAATTTTGGGTCACATTTTGGGGCCATTTTGGGGCGGAATTTCCCCATTTTGGGCCATTTGGGCCATTTTGAGGTGGAATTTCCCCATTTTGGGGCCATTTTGGGGTGGAATTTCCCCATTTTGGGGTGGGATTTCCCCATTTTGGGGCCATTTTGGGGTGGAATTTCGCCATTTTGGGGCCATTTTGGTGTGGAATTTCCCCGTTCCACGCTGGAATTTCCCCCATTTTGGGTCATTTTGGGCCATTTTGGGGTGGAATTTCCCCGTTCCACGCTGGAATTTCCCCCATTTTGGGTCCTTTCGAACCATTTCCACGGGGGTTTTTTTGTTGTTGTTTTTGTGAGGGTTTTGTTTTTTTTTTTTTTGCTAATCTCCGCATTAATTTTGTTTTATGTTTGTTTTTTTGCTGCTGTGACCTTTGACCCCCGCGCGCAGCCTCCTGTTCGGCGCGCTGACCTGCGGCTCGGGCGTGCTGGGGGTGGGGCTGGGGGCGGAGCTTTCGCGCAGGCTCCGCCCCCGCGAGCCCCGGGCGGATCCATTGCTGTGCGCGGGGGGGCTGCTGGGGGGGGCCCCCTGCCTGCTGCTGGCGTTGGTCTGCGCCAAACCCTGCCCCCCTGTGGCCTATGTGAGTTGGACTGGTTTGTACTGGTTTGTACTGGGAGGGGCTTGGGATTGACTGGTTTGGACTGGTTTATACTGGTTTGTACTGGTTTGTACTGGTTTGTACTGGTTTGTGCTGGTTTGTGCTGGTTTGTGCTGGTGTATTTTGTGTTCAAGGGATTTATTCAAAATGGCGGCCTGTGGTAGAGTTCACAAGATGGCCGCCCAAAATGGCCGCCCAAGATGGCGCCTGTTTGTAGGAAACCATTGGTGCATGCCGGTGTATACTGGTTTGGACTGGTTTATACTGGTTTGTACTGGGAGGGGTTTGGGATTGACTGGTTTATACTGGTTTGTACTGGTTTGTACTGGGTTATACTGGGAGGGGATTGGGATGGAACTGGGATGGAACTGGACGGACTGGTTTGTACTGGTTTGTACTGGTTTATACTGGGAGGGACTGGGTTGGAACTGGTTTGTACTGGTTTACGCTGGGTTATACTGGGTTGTACTGGTTTGTACTGGGAGGGGTTTGGGGTGCAACTGGGACGGACCGGTTTATACTGGTTTATGCTGGGAGGGACTGGGATATACTGGTTTGTAGGGGTTTATACTGGTTTATACTGGGAGGGCTCTGGGAGGAGTTTGGGATGGAACTGGGATGGACTGGGATGAACTGGGAGTGAATTGGGATGGACTGGGACGGACTGGGATGGACTGGGATGAACTGGGATGAACTGGGATGGACTGGATGAACTGGGATGGACTGGGATGAACTGGGATGAACTGGGATGGACTGGGATGAACTGGGACGGACTGGGACAAACTGGGATGAACTGGGAGCTCACTGGGATGGACTGGGAGCAAACTGGGAGGTTACTGGTTTGAACTGGTTTGAACTGGGATTTTCACCCCCCCAGGTTTTCATCTTCCTGGGTGAGACCCTGCTGTCCCTGAACTGGGCAATCGTGGCCGACATCTTACTGGTGAGACTGGGATAAACTGGGAGGGACTGGGAACAAACTGGGACGTACTGGGATGGCACTGAAACCAACTGGGATGGACTGGGAGTGAACTGGGATGAACTGGGATGGACTGGGAGGGACTGGGAGGGACTGGGATGGACTGGGAGGGACTGGGAGGGGACTGGGAGGGACTGGGATGTAACTGGGATGGACTGGGATGGACTGGGAGGGACTGGGAGGGGACTGGGAGGGACTGGGATGAACTGGGATGCCATTAAAATGAACTGGGAAGTTACTGGGATGAACTGGGCGGTTAACTGGAATGAACTGGGAGGGACTGGGATGGCGCTAAAATGAACTGGGATGAACTGGGAGGGGATTGGGATGAACTGGGAGGGGATTGGGATGAACTGGGATGAACTGGGAGGGATTGGGATGAACTGGGATGGATGGACTGGGAGGGGATTGGGATGAACTGGGAGGGGATTGGGATGAACTGGGAGGGGATTGGGATGAACTGGGATGAACTGGGATGAACTGGGAGGGGATTGGGATGAACTGGGAGGGGATTGGGATGAACTGGGGTGAACTGGGAGGGGATTGGGATGAACTGGGAGGGGGATTGGGATGAACTGGGGTGAACTGAGGATTGGGATGAACTGGGATGAACTGGGGTGAACTGGGAGGGGATTGGGATGAACTGGGATGGACTGGGATGAACTGGGAGGGGATTGGGATGAACTGGGATGAACTGGGAGGGGATTGGGATGAACTGGGAGGTTACTGGGATGAACTGGGAGGTTACTGGGACGAACTGGGCGGTTACTGGGCTGGCCCTGGCGCCCTCCCAGTTGCTCCCAGTTAATCCCAGTTCCTCCCAGTACGTGGTGCCCCCGGGCGCCGCTCCACGGCCGAGGCCCTGCAGATCGTGGCCTCCCATTTACTGGGAGACGCTGGGAGCCCCTACCTGGTGGGACTGGTGAGACTGGGACGGACTGGGACAAACTGGGAGGGGACTGGGAGGGGACTGGGCCCATACTGGGAATACTGGGAGGGGACTGGGACGGACTGGGACGAACTGGGAGGGACTGGGAGGGGTCTGGGCCCACGCTGGGGATACTGGGAGGGGATTGGGCCCATACTGGGAGGGCACTGGGTCCTTGCCAGTCCATACTGGGAGCACTGGGGAGCCATTGTGGCCCAAACTGGGAGCGCTGGGAGGGGCGGGGCCTGCTCCCCTCACACTGTTCCCGCCTTTTTGTGGCCCCGCCCCATCAGATGAGTGACAGCCCAGAGGGCGGGGCCTCCGTGAGGGCTGGGAAGGTGCTGAGGCCCTACTGGGAGCACTGGGGCTGTACTGGGAGCACTGGGAGGGACATTGGGAGCACTGGGGAGCCATTGTGGCCCAAACTGGGAGCACTGGGACCGTACTGGGAGCACTGGGGCCATACTGGGAGCACTGGGGAGCCATTGTGGCCCAAACTGGGAGCACTGGGACTGTACTGGGAGCACTGGGAGGGACATTGGGAGCACTGAGGTGACACTGGGAGCACTGGGGAGCCATTGTGGCCCAAACTGGGAGCACTGGTACCATACTGGGAGCACTGGGGAGCCATTGTGGCCCAAACTGGGAGCACTGGTACCATACTGGGAACACTGGGACCATACTGGGAGCACTGGGGAGCCATTATGGCCCACACTGGGAGCACTGGGGCCATACTGGGAGCACTGGGAGCCATTGTGGCCCAAACTGGGAGCACTGGGACAGTACTGGGAGCACTGGGAGGGACATTGGGAGCACTGAGGTGACACTGGGAGCACTGGGGAGCCATTGTGGCCCAAACTGGGAGCACTGGGGACCATACTGGGAACACTGGGACCATACTGGGAGCACTGGGGAGCCATTGTGGCCCACACTGGGAGCACTGGGACCATACTGGGAACACTGGGACCATACTGGGAGCACTGGGGAGCCATTGTGGCCCACACTGGAGCACTGGGACCATACTGGGAACACTGGGACCATACTGGGAGCACTGGGGAGCCATTATGGCCCAAACTGGAGCACTGGGACCGTACTGGGAGCACTGGGGAGCCATTGTGGCCCAAACTGGGAGCACTGGGACTGTACTGGGAGCACTGGGAGGGACATTGGGAGCACTGGGGAGCCATTGTGGCCCAAACTGGGAGCACTGGTACCATACTGGGAGCACTGGGACCATACTGGGAGCACTGGGGAGCCATTATGGCCCACACTGGGAGCACTGGGACCATACTGGGAGCACTGGGGAGCCATTATGGCCCAAACTGGGAGCACTGGGACCGTACTGGGAGCACTGGGGAGCCATTGTGGCCCATACTGGGAGCACTGGGACCATACTGGGAACACTGGGACCATACTGGGAGCACTGGGGAGCCATTATGGCCCAAACTGGGAGCACTGGGACCGTACTGGGAGCACTGGGGAGCCATTGTGGCCCAAACTGGGAGCACTGGGGCCGTACTGGGAGCATTGGGGCCATACTGGGAGCACTGGGGAGCCATTGTGGCCCAAACTGGGAGCACTGGGGCCATACTGGGAGCACTGGGGAGCCATTGTAGCCCACACTGGGAGCACTGGGACCATACTGGGAACACTGGGACCATACTGGGAGCACTGGGGAGCCATTGTGGCCCACACTGGGAGCACTGGGACCATACTGGGAACACTGGGACCATACTGGGAGCACTGGGGAGCCATTGTGGCCCACACTGGGAGCACTGGGGCCATACTGGGAGCACTGGGGAGCCATTGTGGCCCACACTGGAGCACTGGGACCATACTGGGAGCACTGGGAGGGACATTGGGAGCACTGAGGTGACACTGGGAGCACTGGGGAGCCATTGTGGCCCAAACTGGGAGCACTGGGGCCGTACTGGGAGCACTGGGATGGGCGGGGCCTGCTCCCCTCATGCCATTCCCGCCCTTTTGTGGCCCCGCCCCCTGAGATGATTGACACACCGGTGGGCGGGAATGGCGTGAGGGCACCGGGGGCTGGGGACCATACTGGGAGCACTGGGAGAGCATCGGGACCATACTGGGAGCACTGGGGAGCCATTGTGGCCCAAACTGGGGGCACTGGAGCTGTACTGGGAGCACTGGGAGAGGCTCTGGGTCCATACTGGGAGCACTGGGAGAGGCTCTGGGTCCATACTGGGAGCACTGGGAGGGGGGCGGGGCCTGCTCCCCTCACACCGTTCCCGCCTTTTTCTGTGGCCCCGCCCCCTGAGATGATTGACACAGCGGTGGGCGGGAATGGCGTGAGGGCGCCGGCCCAATACCGGGGCCATACTGGGAGCACTGGGAGGGCCATACTGGGAGCACTGGGAGGGCCATACTGGGAGCACTGGGAGGGCCATACTGGGAGCACCGGGATCACCGTTCCCCCTCCCCTCACCCCTCACCTGTCCCCCCACCCCTCAGGTGAGTGACGCCCTGGGGGGCGGAGCCGCCGCCATTTCGTACCAGCGCGGGGCCGGGGCTCTGCTGAGGGCGCTGCTGCTGCTGCCGTTCGCCGCCGCCCTGGGCTGGGGCCGCGTTCCTGGCCGCCGGGAACTCCCTGCCCCGCGACCGGCGGCGGGCACGGAGGGAGGCCCGAGGTGAGAGAGGGGCCCAGAGGGTGGGAGGAGTGAGGGGGAATGGAGGAGGGTGAGGGGAGAGAGACTGAGCCCCCCATAGAACCTTCCAGAACCCCCATGGAACCTTCCGGAACCCCCATAGAACCTTCAGAACCCTCATGGAACCTTCCGGAACCCCCATAGAACCTTCCAGAACCCCCATGGAACCTTCCGGAACCCCATAGAACCTTCAGAACCCCATAGAACCTTCCGGAACCCCCATAGAACTTTCAGAACCCTCATGGAACCTTCTGGAACCCCCATGGAAGGTTCTGGAACCCCGCGGAACATTCCGGAACCCCCATAGAACCTTCCAGAACCCCCACGGAACATTCCGGAACCCCCATAGAACCTTCTGGAACCCCGCAGAACATTCCGGAATTCCCTTAGAACTCTCCGGAACCCCCACGGAACGTTCTGGAACCCCACGGAACATTCTGAAACCCCCATAGAACCTTCCAGAACCCCCACAGAACCTTCCGGAACCCCCATAGAACCTTCCGGAACGCCCACGGAACGTTCTGGAACCCCGCGGAACGTTCTGGAACCCCCATAGAACCTTCCAGAACCCCCATAGAACCTTCAGGAACCCCTATGGAAGGTTCTGGAACCCCGCGGAGCATTCCGGAACCCCCATAGAACCTTCAGAACCCCCATAGAACCTTCCAGAACCCCAATAGAACCTTCCAGAACCCCCATGGAATGTTCCAGAACCCCCCATAGAACCTTCAGAACCCCCATAGAACCTTCCAGAACCCCCATGGAACCTTCCGGAACCCCAGTAGAACCTTCCAGAACCCCCATGGAATGTTCCAGAACCCCCATAGAACCTTCAGAACCCCCATAGAACCTTCCGGCACTCCCATAGAACCTTCCAGAACCCCCACGGAAGGTTCTGGAACCCCGCGGAACCTTCCAGAACCCCCATAGAACCTTCCAGAACCCCCATAGAACCTTCCAGAACCCCCACGGAACATTCCGGAACCCCCATAGAACCTTCCGGAACCCCCATAGAATGTTCCAGAACCCCCATAGAACCTTCCAGAACCCCCATAGAACCTTCCAGAACCCCCATGGAACCTTCCAGAACCCCCATGGAACCTTCCAGAACCCCCATGGAATGTTCCAGAACCCCATAGAACCTTCCAGAACCCCCATGGAACCTTCCAGAACCCCAATAGAACCTTCCAGAACCCCCACGGAACGTTCTGGAACCCCGCGGAACCTTCCAGAACCCCCATAGAACCTTCCGGAACCCCCATAGAATGTTCCAGAACCCCCATAGAACCTTCAGAACCCCCCATAGAACCTTCAGAACCCCCATAGAACCTTCAGAACCTCCATAGAACCTTCCGGAACCCCCATGGAAGGTTCCGGAACCCCGCGGAACGTTCCGGAACCCCCATAGAACCTTCCGAACCCCACGGAATGTTCTGGAACCCCGCGGAACGTTCCGGAACGCTCCCCGCAGGGCTGCCCCCGGACGGCGACGATGACGACGACGACGACGACGATGACGGTGACCATCGCGGTGACCACCGCAGTGACCGCCACGGTGACCCCGCGGCCATCGTGGTGCCGCCCGCGGCCGGAGGCCGGACACTGGCGCGTGCCCGTGGCCCACGTGCTGGCCTGAGAGACCGCTGAGTGACCACTGAGTGACCGCTGAGTGACCACCGAGTGACCGCTGAGTGACCACTGAGTGACCGCTGAGTGACCACTGAGTGACCGCTGAGTGACCACCGAGTGACCGCTGAGTGACCACTGAGTGACCGCTGAGTGACCACTGAGTGACCGCTGAGTGACCACCGAGTGACCACCGAGTGACCGCTGAGTGACCACTGAGAGTGACCACTGAGCGACCATCTGAGAGTGACCTCGTGCTGGCCTGAGAGTGACCACCGAGTGACCGCTGAGTGACCACTGAGTGACCGCTTGTGACCGCTGAGTGACCACTGAGTGACCACTGAGCGACCATCTGAGAGTGACCTCGTGTGGCTGAGGTCTGAAGTACGAGAGTGACCACCGAGTGACCACTGAGTGACCACCGAGTGACCGCTGAGTGACCGCTGAGTGACCATCTGAGAGTGACCTCGTGCTGGCCTGAGAGTGACCGAGTGACCACTGAGTGACCGCTGAGTGACCATCTGAGAGTGACCTCGTGCTGGCCTGAGAGTGACCACTGAGTGACCACTGAGTGACCACTGACCAGCTGAGTGACCAGCTGAGTGACCATCTGAGAGTGACCCATGGAGTGACCACAAGCTGGCCTGAGAGTGACCGCTGACCACTGAGAGTGACCACCTGAGTGGCCACTGACCACCTGAGTGACCACTGAGTGACCAGTGACCACCGAGTGACCACTGAGAGTGACCTCATGCTGGCCTGAGAGTGACCACTGACCACTGAGCAGCCACTGACCACTGAGAGTGACCAGCTGAGTGACCAGTGACCAGCTGGGAGTGACCACAGTGATCATCTGAGAGTGACCATAGGATGGCCTGAGAGTGACCACTGAGTGACCACTGATTAGCTGAGAGTGACCACTGACCACTGAGTGACCACAGAGTGACCACCTGGGAGTGGCCATCCAAGAGTGACCACCTGTGACCCACTGAGTGACCACAGGCTGCCCTGAGTGACCACTGACCACTGAGTGACCACTCAGGAATGACCACTGACCAACTGACCACCTGGGAGTGACCAAAGCCTGTGGTCACTCACAGAGAGTGGACAATGAAGAGTGGACATTGGAGTGGACAGTGCAGAGTGGACACTGGGAGTGGACGTTGGAGTGGACATTGGAGTGGACACTGACCGTGTGTTGGCCTGGAGTGACCAACTGACCACCCAAAAATGGCCACGGCTGTGGTCACTCACGGAGAGTGGACAATGGAGAGTGGACACTGAGCAGTGCTGGCCTGGGAGTGACCAAGTGACCAACTGACCATCCAGAAATGACCACGGCTGTGGTCACTCATGGAGAGTGGGCACTGGAGAGTGGACATTGGAGTGGACACTGGAGTGGACACTGACCATCTGCTGGAGTGACCAACTGACCACCCAAAAATGACCACAGCTGTGGTCACTCACGGAGAGTGGACAATGGAGAGTGGACACTGAGCAGTGGACACTGGAGTGGACACAGCAGAGTGGACAGAGTGGACACTGGAGTGGACACTGACCACGTGCTGGCCTGGGAGTGACCAAGTGACCAACTGACCATCCAGAAATGACCACGGCTGTGGTCACTCACGGAGAGTGGGCAATGAAGAGTGGACATTGGAGTGGACAATACAGAGTGGACACAGGAGTGGACATTGGAGTGGACACTGACCACGTGCTGGCCTGGAGTGACCAACTGACCATCCAGAAATGGCCACAGCTGTGGTCACTCACAGAGAGTGGACAATGGAGAGTGGACGTTGGAGTGGACGTTGGAGTGGACATTGGAGTGGACACTGACCGTGTGTTTGGCCTGGATGACCAACTCACACCCAAAAATGGCCACGGCTGTGGTCACTCACGGAGAGTGGACAATGGAGAGTGGACACTGAGCAGTGCTGGCCTGGGAGTGACCAAGTGACCAACTGACCATCCAGAAATGACCACGGCTGTGGTCACTCATGGAGAGTGGGCACTGGAGAGTGGACACTGAGCAGTGGACACTGGAGTGGACACAGCAGAGTGGACAGAGCAGAGTGGACACTGGAGTAAGGTAAACATTGGAGTGGACACAGCAGAGTGGACAGAGCAGAGTGGACACTGGAGTGGACACCGACCACGTGCTGGCCTGAGAGTGACCAACTGACCACCCAAAAATGGCCGTGGCTGTGGTCACTCCTGGAGAGTGGACAATGAAGAGTGGACATTGGAGTGGACATTGGAGTGGACATTGGAGTGGACACTGACCATCTGCTGGAGTGACCAACTGACCACCCAAAAATGGCCACGGCTGTGGTCACTCATGGAGAGTGGACACTGGAGTGGACACAGGAGTGGACATTGGAGTGGACATTGGAGTGGACACTGACCATCTGCTGGAGTGACCAACTGACCACCCAAATATGGCCGTGGCTGTGGTCACTCATGGAGAGTGGGACACTGGAGTGGACACAGGAGTGGACGTTGGAGTGGACATTTGAGTGGACACTGGAGTGGACACAGGAGTGGACATTGGAGAGTGGACACAGGAGTGGACACAGAAGTGGACACAGGAGTGGACATTGGAGAGTGGACACAGGAGGTGGACACAGAAGTGGACACAGGAGTGGACATTGGAGAGTGGACACTGCACTGGACACTGGAGTGGACACAGAGTGGACACAGGAGTGGACACAGGAGTGGACATTGGAGTGGACACAGAGTGGACACAGAGTGGCCATTGGAGTGGACATTGGAGTGGACACTGGAGTGGACACAGAGTGGACACAGGAGTGGCCATTGGAGTGGACACAGAGTGGACACAGAGTGGACATTGGAGTGGGACACAGAGTGGACACAGAGTGGACATTGGAGTGGACACAGAGTGGACACAGAGTGGACATTGGAGTGGACACAGAGTGGACGCTGCACTGGACACAGGAGTGGACATTGGAGTGGACACAGAGTGGACACTGGAGTGGCCATTGGAGTGGACACAGAGTGGACACAGAGTGGACACAGGAGTGGACACTGGAGTGGACACAGAGTGGACATTGGAGGTGGACATTGGAGTGGACACAGACGTGGACACTGGAGTGGACACAGAGTGGACATTGGAGTGGACATTGGAGTGGACACAGGAGTGGACACTGGAGTGGACACAGAGTGGACATTGGAGTGGACATTGAAGTGGACACAGAGTGGACGCTGCACTGGACGCTGACCACACCAGCGCTCACTCGTTCCAATTTTTGGGGTCTCACCCCCCAATTTCGGGACCCCAGCCCCAAATTTTGGGGGTTCTGGACCCGCCTTTGTTACCCCAGCCCCAAATTTTGGGGGTCCCAAACCCAAATTTTGGGGTTCTAAACCCAATTTTGGGGGTCCCAAACCCAAATTTTGGGGTTCTAAACCCAAAGTTTGGGGGTCCCAAACCCAAATTTTGGGGTTCTAAACCCAATTTTGGGGGTCCTGCATTCACATTTGGGGTCTCACCTCCCCATTTTGGGGTCCTGATCCCAAATTTTGGGGGTCCCAAACCCAAATTTTGGGGTTCTAAACCCAATTTTGGGGTTTAATCTCAGATTTTGGGGCCTCAACCCCCAAATTTTGGGGGTCCTGGGCTCCAATTTGGGATCTCAACCCCAAATTTTGGGGTCTCAATCTCAGATTTTGGGGTTCTAAACCCAAAGTTTGGGGGTCCTGCATTCATATTTGGGGTCTGACCTCCCCATTTTGGGGTCCCAAACCCAAATTTTGGGGTCCCAGCCCCATTTTTGGGACCCCAAACCCAAATTTTGTTGATTCCGGACCCAGATTTTGGAGTCCCAGCCTCAAATTTGGGGGTCTCGGACTCAGATTTTGGGGTCCCAACCCCAAATTTCGGGGTCCTGGGCTCAGATTTTGGGGTCTCACCCCCCAATTTTGGGACCCCAGCCCCAAATTTTGGGCTCCCGAACCGAAATTTGGGGCTTCTGAACCCCAAATTTTGGGGGTCCCGGGCTCCGATTTTGGGGTCTCAACCCCAAATTTTGGGGTCCTAAACCAAATTTTGGAGTTTAATCTCAGATTTTGGGGTCCTAAACCCAAATTTGGAGCTCTGAACCCCAAATTTGGGGGTCCTGGGCTCAGATTTTGGGGTCTCAACCCCAAATTTTGGGGTCTCAATCTCAGATTTTGGGGTCTCAACCCCAAATTTTGGGGTCTCAATCTCAGATTTTGGGGTCTCAACCCCAATTTTGGGGGTCCTAAACCCAATTTTGGTGTTTAATCTCAGATTTTGGGGTCCCAGCCCCAAATTTTGGGGTCTCAATCTCAGATTTTGGAGTCCCAAACCCAAATTTTGGGATTCTGGACCCAAATTTTGGGGGTCCCAGCCCTAAGTTTTGGGGTTTTGGGCTCAGATTTTGGGGTCCCAAACTCCAAATTTTGGGGTTCCAGCCCCATTTTTGGGGACCCCAGCCTCATTTTGGGGGTCCTAAACCCAAATTTTGGGGTCCCAAACTCAGATTTTGGGGTCCCAGCCCCAAATTTTGGGACCCCAATCCCACATTTAAGGGTCCGAAATCCAAATTTTGGGGTCCTGCCCCTGATTTTTGGGACCCCAGCCCCATTTTTGGGGGTCCTAAACCCAAATTTTGGGGTCCCAAACTCAGATTTTGGGGTCCCAGCCCCAAATTTGGGGTCCCAGTCACAGATTTTGGGGTCCCAAACCCAAATTTGGGGTCCTAAACCCAAATTTTAGGACCCCAGCCCCAAATTTTGCAATTCTGACCCCAAATTTTGAGACCCCACCCCATTTTCGGCACCCCCAACCCCAAATTTTGGCGTTTTGGACCCAAATTTTGAGACCCCGACCCCATTTTAGGACCCCAGCCCCAAATTTCGGGGTTCTGACCCCAAATTTTGAGACTCCGACCCCATTTTTGGGACCCCAGCCCCAAATTTTGGCGTTCTGACCCCAAATTTTGAGGTTCTGACCCCAAATTTTGGGACCCCACCCCATTATCGGTCCCCCCAACCCCAAATTTTGGGGTTTTGGACACAAATTTTGAGATCCCGACCCCGTTTTAGGACCCCATCCCCAAATTTTGTGATTCCGACCCCAAATTTTGGGGTTCTGATCCCAGATTTTGAGACCCCGACCCCATTTTTGGGACCCCAGCCCCAAATTTTGTGATTTCGACCCCAAATTTTAGGACCCCAGTTCCAAATTTTGGGGTTCTGACCCCAAATTTTGAGACCCCCACCCCATTTTGAGCACCCCCCCACCCCAAATTTTGGGGTTTTGGACCCAAATTTTGAGACCCCGACCCCATTTTTGGGACCCCAGCCCCAAATTTTGGCGTTCTGACCCCAAATTTTGGACCCCACCCCATTTTCAGCCCCCCCAACCCCAAATTTTGGGGTTTTGGACACAAATTTTGAGACCCCGACCCCATTTTAGGACCCCAGCCCCAAATTTTGGGGTTCTGACCCCAAATTTTGGACCCCAGCCCCAAATTTTGCGATTCTGACCCCAAATTTTGGGGTTCTGATCCCAAATTTTGAGACCCCGACCCCAAATTTCGGGGTTCTGACCCCAAATTTTGCGACCCCCCGCCCCATTTTTGGGACCCCGACCCCAAATTTTGCGATTCCGACCCCAAATTTCGGGACCTTGACCCCAAATTTTGGGACCCCCGCCCCATTTTTGGGACCCCGACCCCAAATTTTGCGATTCCGACCCCAAATTTTGGGGTTTTCCCCCCCCCAGGGACCCCAAATTCGGGGCTCCCCCCCCCCCCAATAAAGCCCCGCCCCCCCCCAATTCCGCTCTCGCTCTCTCTGTGCCCCTCCCCCCCCCTCCCCCGCCCCTCCCCCCCCATTTCCGGCCGCAGCTTCCGGGGTGGGGGAGGGGCTGGGGGGGGGGGGGAGGGGCCCCCCGCGGATTTTGGGGGTGCTCGGGCACCAACGAGGCAGGTGAGGGCAATTTGGGGCGATTTTGGGGGATTTTGGGGCTTTTGGGGGGATTTTGGGGATTTTTGGGGGGATTTGGGCGATTTTGGGGCGATTTTGGGAATTTTGGGGGGTTTTGGGGGGATTTGGGGGATTTTGGGGCTTTTTGGGGTGATTTTGGGGCGATTTTGGGGCGACTTTGGGGGGATTTTGGGCGATTTTGGGCGATTTTGGGGGGATTTGGGGGGATTTTGGGGATTTTGAGGGGATTTTGGGGATTTTGGGGGGATTTTGGGGCTTTTTGGGGCGACTTTGAGGGGATTTGGGGGGATTTTGGGGGCAATTTTGGGGATTTTGGGGCAATTTTGGGGCTTTTTGGGGCGACTTTGGCCGGATTTTGGGGCGACTTTGGGGGGATTTTGGGGGATTTTTGGGCGATTTTGGGGCGATTTTGGGGCTTTTTGGGGCAACTTTGGGGGGATTTGGGGGGATTTTGAGGGGATTTTGGGGAGATTTTGGGGGATTTTGGGGCGACTTTGAGGGGATTTTGGGGGATTTTGGGGCGATTTTGGGGGATTTGGGGGATTTTGGGGATTTTGCAGGGGATTTTGGGGATTTTGGGGCGATTTTGGGGATTTTGGGGCAATTTTGGGGCTTTTTGGGGCGACTTTGGACGGATTTGGGGGGATTTTGGGGGGATTTTGGGGGATTTTGGGGGGATTTGGGTGATTTGGGAGGGATTTTGGGGCGATTTTGGGGGGATTTTGGGGCGACTTTGGGGGATTTTGGGGCTTTTTGGGCGACTTTGGGGGGATTTTGGGGATGTTGGGGGATTTTGGGGGGATTTGGGTGATTTGGGGGGGATTTTGGGGCAATTTTGGGGGATTTTGGGGCTTTTGGGCGCGATTTTGGGGGGATTTTGGGGCGATTTTGGGGCTTTTTGGGGCGATTTTGGGGGAATTTTGGGGATTTTGAGGGGATTTTGGGGATTTTTGGGGCGATTTGGGGGCGGTTGGGGGGGTGGGGGAGGGGCGGGATGCTCGAAATCGGGGGTGGGCCCCCAAAAAATTTGGGAGTTTTGGGGGGTTTGGGACACAAAAATTTGGAGTTTTGGGATTTAGGACCCCAAAATTGGAGATTTTGGGAGCCCTGGGACCCCAAAATTTGGGGATTTTGGGGGGGTTGGAACCCCTGGGACCCCAAAATTTGTGGATTTGGGGCCCCAAATTTTGGGATTTTTGGGGGTTGGGAGCCCTGGGACCCCAAAATTTGGGGATTTTTTTGGGGTTTGGGACCCGAAAATTTGGGATTGGAGCTCCGGGACCCCAAAAATTTGGGGATTTGGGATTTAGGACGCCAAAATTTGGGATTT
This sequence comes from Ammospiza maritima maritima, assembly GCA_036010785.1. NCBI lineage: Eukaryota > Metazoa > Chordata > Aves > Passeriformes > Passerellidae > Ammospiza > Ammospiza maritima. Next base: position 141,219 of record JAYKTQ010000057.1, read on the forward strand.
TGGGGGGGGTTGGGACACCGAAATTTGGGATGTGGGGGGGTTGGGACCCCGAAATTTGGGGTTTGGGGGGGTTTGGATCCCAAAATTTGGGATTTGGGGGGGTTGGAACCTCTGGGACCCCAAAAATTGCGGATTTGGGGGATTGGGACCCCAAAATTTGGGAGTTTTGGGAGTTTGGAACCCCAAAATTGGGGATTTTTTTGGGGGTTTGGGAGATCAAAATTTGGGATTTGGGGGTTTGGGACCCCGAAATTTGGGAGTTTTGGGGTTTGGAGCCCTGGGACCCCAAAAATTTTGAATTTGGGGGGTTGGGACACCAAAATTTGGGAGTTTTGGGGGTTTGGGACTCCAAATTTGGGGAGTTTTGGGGGGTTTGGGAGATCAAAATTTGGGATTTTGGGGATTTAGGACCCCAAAATTTGGGGATTTTGGGGGGGTTGGAACCCCTGGGACCCCAAAATTTGTGGATTTGGGGCCCCAAATTTTGGGATTTTGGGGGGTTGGGAGCCCTGGGACCCCAAAATTTGGGGATTTTTTGGGGTTTGGGACCCCAAAATTTGGGATTGGAGCTCCGGGACCCCCAAAATTTGGGGATTTGGGATTTAGGACGCCAAAATTTGGGATTTTGGGGGGGGTTGGGACCCCGAATTTTGGGATTTGGGGGGTTTGGATCCCAAATTTGGGTTTTGGGGGGGGTTTGGATCCCAAAAATTGCAGATTTGGGGGTTTGGGACCCCAAAATTTGGGAGTTTTGGGGTTTTGGGAGCCCTGGGACCCCAAAAATTTTGAATTTGGGGGGTTGGGACACCAAAATTTGGGAGTTTTGGGGGTTTGGGACCCCAAATTTGGGGATTTTGGGGGGGTTGGAACCCCTGGGACCCCAAAATTTGTGGATTTGGGGCCCCAAATTTTGGGATTTTGGGGGGTTGGGAGCCCTGGGACCCCAAAATTTGGGGATTTTTTGGGGTTTGGGACCCCAAAATTTGGGATTGGAGCTCCGGGACCCCAAAAATTTGGGGATTTGGGATTTAGGACGCCAAAATTTGGGGTTTTGGGGGGGTTGGGACCCCGAATTTGGGGATTTTGGGGGGGTTGGGACAACCAAAATTTGGGAGATTTGGGGGTTTGGGAGACCAAAATTTGGGTTTTGGGGGGGTTTGGATCCCACAATTTGGGATTTGGGGGTTTGGGACCCCGAAATTTGGGGATTTTGGGGGGGTTGGAACCTCTGGGACCCCAAAAATTGCGGTTTTGGGGGGTTGGGACACCAAAATTTGGGAGTTTTGGGGGGTTTGGGACCCCAAATTTGGGGAGTTTTGGGGTTTGGGAGATCAAAATTTGGGTTTTTGGGGGTTTGGGACCCCGAAATTTGGGAGTTTTGGGGTTTGGGAGCCCTGGGACCCCAAAAATTTTGAATTTGGGGGGTTGGGACACCAAAATTTGGGAGTTTTTGGGGGTTTGGGACTCCAAATTTGGGGAGTTTTGGGGGTTTGGGAGATCAAAATTTGGGATTTTGGGGATTTAGGACCCCGAAATTTGGGGATTTTGGGGGGGGTTGGAACCCCTGGGACCCCAAAATTTGTGGATTTGGGGCCCCAAATTTTGGATTTTGGGGGTTTGGGAGCCCTGGGACCCCAAAATTTGGGGATTTTTTGGGGTTTGGGACCCCAAAATTTGGGATTGGAGCTCCGGGACCCCAAAAATTTGGGGATTTGGGATTTAGGACGCCAAAATTTGGATTTTGGGGGCTTGGGACCCCAAATTTGGGGATTTTGGGGGGGTTGGGACACCAAAATTTGGGAGATTTGGTGGTTTGGGAGACCAAAATTTGGGTTTTGGGGGGGTTTGGATCCCCCAAATTTGGGGATTTTTTGGGGGTTTGGGAGATCAAAATTTGGGATTTTGGGGGTTTGGGACCCCGAAATTTGGGAGTTTTGGGGGGGTTGGAACCTCTGGGACCCCAAAAATTGCGGTTTTGGGGGGTTGGGGACACCAAAATTTGGGAGTTTTGGGGGGTTTGGGACCCCAAATTTGGGGAGTTTTGGGGGTTTGGGAGATCAAAATTTGGGTTTTTGGGGGTTTGGGACCCCGAAATTTGGGAGTTTTGGGGTTTGGGAGCCCTGGGACCCCAAAAATTTTGAATTTGGGGGGTTGGGACACCAAAATTTGGGAGTTTTGGGGGTTTGGGACTCCAAATTTGGGGAGTTTTGGGGGTTTGGGAGATCAAAATTTGGGATTTTGGGGATTTAGGACCCCGAAATTTGGGGATTTTGGGGGGGTTGGAACCCCTGGGACCCCAAAATTTGTGGATTTGGGGCCCCAAATTTTGGGATTTTGGGGGTTTGGGAGCCCTGGGACCCCAAAATTTGGGGATTTTTTGGGGTTTGGGACCCCAAAATTTGGGATTGGAGCTCCGGGACCCCAAAAATTTGGGGATTTGGGATTTAGGACGCCAAAATTTGGGATTTTGGGGGCTTGGGACCCCAAATTTGGGGATTTTGGGGGGGTTGGGACACCAAAATTTGGGAGATTTGGTGGTTTGGGAGACCAAAATTTGGGTTTGGGGGGGTTTGGATCCCCAAATTTGGGGATTTTTTGGGGGTTTGGGAGATCAAAAATTTGGGATTTTGGGGGTTTGGGACCCCGAAATTTGGGAGTTTTGGGGGGGTTGGAACCTCTGGGACCCCAAAAATTGCGGATTTGGGGGGTTGGGACCCCAAATTTGGGAGTTTGGGGGGTTTGGGACCCCAAAATTGGGGATTTTTTGGGGGTTTGGGAGATCAAAATTTGGGATTTGGGGGTTTGGGACCCCGAAATTTGGGAGTTTTGGGGTTTGGGAGCCCTGGGACCCCAAAAATTTTGAATTTGGGGGTTTGGGAGACCAAAATTTGGGAGTTTGGGGGGTTTGGGACCCCAAATTTGGGGAGTTTTGGGGGTTTGGGAGATCAAAATTTGGGATTTTGGGGGTTTGGGACCCCGAAATTTGGGGATTTTGGGGGGGTTGGAACCCCTGGGACCCCAAAATTTGTGGATTTGGGGCCCCAGATTTGGGATTTTGGGGGTTTGGGAGCCTGGGACCCCGAAATTTGGGGATTTTTTGGGGTTTGGGACCCCAAAATTTGGGATTGGAGCTCCGGGACCCCCAAAATTTGGGGATTTGGGATTTAGGACGCCAAAATTTGGGATTTTGGGGGCTTGGGACCCCAAATTTGGGGAA